>JAVTVY010021462.1:0-96829 GCA_036873755.1 Hanleya hanleyi | reverse complement strand
GATGAGAAGAGACGAGTTCGTGAGGTGTACACTCCAATGTCGAACCGCTAAAATGACAGCCTTCATCTCCAGGAGGTTGATGTGAAGTTTGGCATCCAAAGTCGACCATCTGCCGGACACTTCCAAGTCGTCCAGATGGGCACCCCAACCGGTCTCCGAAGCATCGGTATAAAGATGGTGAACCGGAACCGGAAAACGAAATGGAACTCCCTGCATGACGTTGAGGCGGGACTGCCACCAAATCAGATGTGGATGTAGAGACGTCAAAACCGGAACCGCAGGATTTAGGGATGGCGTCAGAAGAAAGGGGTACAGATGATACTGTAGAGGTCGAACTTGAAGACGGCCGTAATGAGTAAGACCCTGTGTGGAAGTCAGCAAACCCACCAGACTTTGCCACTGCTGCCGAGTCTGTGACGTTGATGACAAAAACTTTCGAATTAGTAGTTGAACGGTCCTCTGGCGGATACACCAGTTGTAGTCGTGTATTGAAAACTGCTCCGATGTAACGGCGAACCTGTGCCGGAACTAACTCTGACTTGAGAGGGTGAGGTATGAACCCCAGGTGACGTAACACCAGTAACGTGAACCGGACCTGGGCGTTGAGAAGGGATTCGTCCGCCGCCCACAGAAGTATGTCGTCGATGTAGACTTCTATCTGAATCCCTCGTAAGTGAAGAAAAACCATAACCGGAGTGGTAATCCGGGTAAATAACCAAGGAGCGATGTTGACCCCGAAAGGGAGAACCTGCCATTCGAAGCGTCGATCGTTGATCATGAAGCGTAGGTAACGGCGATGGCGTGGATGAATTGGAATGTGAAGATACGCATCCTGGAGATCGATTGAGGCCAGCCAATCCTGGAGATGTACACAGGCCCGAATCGATGTCACAGAAGGCATCTTGAAATGAGGTGGAGAGATGAGGTGAAGCTTGTTCAAAACCTTTAAGTCGATCACCATGCGCATCTGGTCTGAGTCCTTCTTTGGAACCAGAAAGACGTGGCTGTAAAACCCCACACTGTCTTCGGTCCGTGGTAATTCTCTTACTGCTCCCTTGTCCATGAGCGTAGTGACCGAAGATAGTAGCGTCTGTAAATGATCTACAGGAACTGGCAGACGAGAGGGACGAGGCCAAACGATGAGTTTGGGCAAAGACTGGAAATTGAAAAGAAAACCTTCTTTTAAAACTTTGATAATCCAGACGTCGTTGGTGATGAGCCGCCAATTCTCGTGGAAGACTTGTAGACGCCCGCCCACGACCTGATGAGAGAATGAGCGGAAGGCAGGAAGTTGAAAATCTACGGGATGAACAGGCACGGGATAGTCATTTACTGGGACGTCCACTTCGTTTGGTAGATTTACCCCGAAAGGAACGACGTCCACGACCTTGTGGAGGTCTGTCAATTCCGCGAAAATTACTCCGAGGGGCCGCTTCTTGTTGAGTGGTAGTAGAAGAAGAAGTGCGACCCTGTCTAGACTTACGGTCAGTGGCGACACCCGGACGACGAGCTACTGCAGCAATAAGGCGAGATGTCCGTTCTTCCCGAACTGAAGGCATAACCGACTCAATGGCCTCGTTGAAGATGAACTTAGATGCCAAAGGTTGATGAATTAGTTGATTTTTAACCAACAAAGGAACATCCGGTTTGAGTACTTTAAGTAAGGAATCTCGTTGAGCCTTAAGAAGCGAAACGTAGGAAAACGAACCAGCATGGATGACTCGACGATTAGTCTGTATGAGCGTGTCCAAAAATCCACGCAAATAAGCTACACGGCCCGGAGACAAGCAGGCCGACCCATCATCACGAAGTAAGGTAGGGTCCAAAGCAATACGAGACGTCGCTAACAGAAACCAATCTGCGGTGGATGAAGCACGTTGTATTTCCTGCAGCATTTCCATAACACTATCCATAGCTTTGGAAGGGACCGAATAAGGTGTCGACGGGGACACCTTAGAAATGTTACTCAAATCCCGATCTCGTTTAGGTGGTTTGTTGGGCAATACGTCATCATGTATGTCAAAACGAGGCCGCAACAAAGGTTTATGGAACTTGTTGTCGTCCTCTAATTGTCGCTCAAACTTTACTAAAAGATCCTTCCAGGCCGGTGATGGCGCACACGAAGGACGAGATGTAGATGTTGAAGGCGTAGAAGCTAAATATGCCGCCGTCGAACCTTCCGTATGTGATGGTAACTCAACGGAAGCACGCGGCATGTCCGGTAACAATGACAAAAGCGCCTCCATTTTATCAGCATTATTCATGTTATGCGTAGATTCCGGCTTTTCTACAGAAGAGGTGGAATTATCATCAGACTCGTCATCTGAACTCGACGAGACTGGCAAAGTCGGACGAGAAATACGACTCCGGCGAGAAGTAGGCACGTTATGGACGACCACCTGATCAAGGAAGGGAGTCCGGGAGTGATGAACGTGACGGTCTAGATCCGAAGGCGATATCGCAATTCGTGGTAAACGGACTGGAGACACCGGAGAATGTAGAGTCGAAGTACGTGAACGGCGAGCCGTAGAACGGGAAGGCCGACCTGTAGTATTTCCATCACCCGTAAAGCGAGAATCACGAAGCGGTGAACGAGATTTCCGAGTAGGAGATGGAGAACCACCGACATGTGCTAACAAGGGATGTGGTGTAATAGATCGAGGCGGGGACACAGCAATCTGAACTGGAGAGCGAGAGCGTGAACGGCTTCGATGCGTACGTGAGCGTTGAGAAGAAACATGAACCCGACGATGTGAAGAGTTTCGATCTAGCAAAGTCGGAGAATCCAAATCCGCAATCTGAACCGAGAAGGGAAGGACCGAATGACCGACCATAGTACGCGAAGCTGATTTAGACGTACGTTTTTCTTTAACACGTAAAGGAGAAATCGACACCCGGCGACGTTTATTCCGTTTACCTGAACCGGAATGTAAACCAATAGACAAAGGAGAGGTCGATATAACATGGGCCTCCACTGCATTCCTTTGTTCCGCGAGAACAATAGAATGCTCAGAGGTGGCAGGTTTAGGACGGGAAGTCTTTGTTGGTGTAGACAATGAAACCGGTCTGGCTGCTGCCATAGACAGGCCTGTACATGTAAGGCTGTCTAAAACCTGCGTTTTTCTCAGACTCAAAACTTTCCCACTAGGAGGAATATTTACAGAGGTGGGAGAGTTTTGATTACTATGAACTACATTTAAACCAATGCCAACAATGTCTTCGTTGGCTTCCATGTCATTAACAAGGGCAATCTCTAACACGCGTCTGTCGACCTCCGAAATCATCGGGTCGTCAGAAGCCTGCAGAAGGTGAGCTCGCCTAGCCTGAGCATAATTCGCCCACGCTAGCGAGTCCCATGATACACACTCGGCACATGAACTGCGCCGGTAACATAATTCTTTGCATGAAAAACACACCGTGTGGGCGTCCAAACCGGACCAGGTTTTCCCACACGTACTACAATTAGAAACTGGAATCTCAGACATGATTTATGAAAGAAATTCCAACCAAAGAAAGAATCTTTGAACCCAAGAAAGAAAAACAAGTCAATCTCGTATAAGGATACTGCGGGTCGTTAACAACAACAACCCAGGTTGTATAAAACACTTCTTCCTGTGATGTGCACTGCGTGAGGTACAACAGAGAAAAGAGGACGATAATGGTTTGTGCAGACCCTTTATAGTAATCCTGCTGGAGTGGATGGGAGTTCCCCTGGCGGACAATTCTCCGCAAGGGGAGCTAACTTTTGAGTTTAACTTCCGTTTTCTACGTTGTATATCTTCCTGACGGAGATTAATTAGGCATAGAATTGAAACAGGTTTATTTGTGACATAAAAAGCTATTTTAATGATTTCCGGATTTTGGGGTCCAGTGACAACCTAAATTTTGGTACACGACAAATCGTCTTTCCCTCAATTATGTATCAATGGATACAAACAAATCATGATTTTTATGAATTTCATGATTTTGAGGGTCACAGTGACCTGACCTAAATTTTGGTACTTGAATGACAAACCGTCTCCCGTAATTTCTCAATGGACACAAATAATCATGATTTTGAACAATTTCATGATTTTGGGGTCACAGTGACCTTGACCTACATTTTGGTATGTGACACATGTCCCACTAATGTATCTACCGACACAAAAATTGTTATTTTTAATAATTTCCTGATTTTGGAGTCACAGTGACCTTTGACCGTGACCTAATTTTTGGCATGCGACACTTCATTTCCCCCTATTGACTCCACTCACAAACAATTAGTAATTTTTATTCATTTCCTGAGTTTTAGGTTACACTGACCTTTGACCTTGATTCTGGGGTCACAGTGACCTTGCCTATTGATGTGGACCTAAATTTTGGTAGATGACAAAATGGCTCCCTGTAATTGTCAATGGACTCAAAAAATCATGATTTTTAACAATTTCACGATTTTGGGGTCACAGTGACCTTGACCTTTGACCTTGACCTACATTTTGGTAGGTGACACATCGTGGCCCACTAATGTATCTACTGACACAAAAAAAATTATTTTTAATAATTTCCTGAATTTGGGGTCACAATGACCTTTGACCTTGACCTATTTTTTGGTATGCGACACTTCATTTCCCCCTATTGAATCCACTCAGAAAAAATTAGAAATTTTTAATGATTTCCTGATTTTTCTGTCACTGACCTTTGACCTCTGACCTCGACCTACAATTAGTATGCAAGACATCGGTCCCCCCTAGGGCATCCATACACCAAAAATTAGAACTGTAGATAGAAAACTGTCAATGATCAATGATTTCCGGATTTTAGGCAACAGTGACCGTTGACCTCTGACCTCGATCTTAATTTTGGTACGCGACACATCGTCTCCACCTAGTGTATCCACTCACAAAAAAATTGCAACTGTGGATAGAACACGTTCACAGATATAGACCAGACACTAACACTTCAGTGATTTCCTGTTTTTGAGGCCAGTGACCTTTGACCTCTGACCTCGACCTTGATTTTGGTACGCGACACATCGTCTCTCCGTAGGGTATCCACTCACCAAAAATTAGAACTGTAGATAGAAAACTGTCCCAGATATAGACCGGACACGAGGGACGGACGGACACACGGACAGACAGACGGAAACCGCCATCACATAATACGTCCGCCTTTTGGCGGGCGTATAAAAAATGACTGCACATCTGTAAGATACTATGCATCTTCCCTGTAAGTTTTGAAGTTGTCCATCAAATAGTAACCAAGATATAGCCTGGACAAGGAATTACTGATTGACAGACAAGACCCCATAGGCGATAGGCTGAGGGGTAAACATTTTGATGCTAGTCAAATTGATTGGTTATTTATTTTCCAAGTTCTAGGAAAATGAAGCATTGAGTAAGTAGCCTGTAATGAATGTCCACACTACGTACCTTTGCTATTAGGGTGAGTGGGAATGAAGTTCTTCCCCCGTAATTTCTGCAGAATATGTGTGGCCACAGGCTGGAAGAAATCAAGAATCTCATCTTCCATTGGCACAAACTGGAGGAACGTACAGATGGCTTCCATGAGAGAAAAGTCCTTCTGTCCCTGCAAAAGATAAGAGGTTTATACAAAATATAGTCCTGATGCGGAAAACTAAAACACTTTAGATTTCCAATATCATACTAGTACTAACATGAGCTCGGAAAATTCGGATGACTCCAATCTTGCCAGGGTTCATTGAATATGCTTATTCCAGGAAATTTAGAATAGAAAATAAATTTCTAGTGAAACATATGGAAATAATGCTTACTCTGGCCTTGAAACAAGAGACGGATGGGATTACAATTTTGACATCTTTCTTTGTAGTAATTTTTCAAGGATGTGCAAATGATGCATACATCGTTTGCCTATTAGAATTTCTTACATTCTGTGAAGACCTTGATGAATTTATTAGTGACAGACATTTCCAGATAAAATCTGACAAAGGATATTACCCTGAATACATCAAATGTCTCAATAAACAAAGTTGGAATTTCATTTCTGAGCCACTGATTCCAAGCACTGTCTTTATCTACATCTTCTCTTGATGAGGGAACATCAAAGTCACCTGTAACAAAAATAATATGACAAAATAAAGAGAGAATTTACAACGGTATAGTCATGTCCGATAAAAAAAAGTCAGATCTATCTATGCAAAGCAAGTATGAGCTACGTGCACTTCTGTAATAAAGACTATAAGTTGATTTCAAATGTGCTCAGAATATAACAAGTTATACGACTACAGGGTTTTAGACGATAAAAGCTCACTTATTCAGGCACATACTCTATTCGGCATGAAAATTTTTTTTTTGGCAGAAGTCAAAACCCAAATTAAGAGGAAATACTGAAAAGTCATGAAATCACATAAACTTTGACTCAGATATGACATTTTATTCGTGAGAAATCTATCTGAACATACAATTAGCATGCAATCTAAAGCCACAACTAACCCTGAATGATAAAGCGAAAGCCATAGCTGTGTAGAGGCAGGAAGGCAAACACCTGCTGCTTCGGAGGTAAGTGCTGGAAGAAAGAAAACAACCCACAGGAGGAATGAATCTACCTTCATAATGTGGGTAGAAACAAGTTCACTCTCGATATCAGAAATACAAGGACAAATGCTTCTCTAAAATGGAGGTAATACAGGTATTTTATCTTTCGACCAATTGATCAGCACCATTCCATATCTCTAGGTGACTTTCGACCAATTGATCAGCACCATTCCATATCTCTAGGTGACTTTCGACCAATTGATCAGCACCATTCCATATCTCTAGGTGAAGTGGCTCATATATTGTTACATGCCGTAACAGTAAACTCCAGTGAAAGTAACAATAATATATTTTTTTTAATTGCTGAAGATATAAATAATGTATTGATTTCTCAACACCATCAAATGCAGGTATGTCCATTTTCACATTTACGCCTTTAGTGAGCAAAAACAACCTTTTCTACCAAACATATTAGAAACATCCCATAATTCAATCTGAGGAAATGCAACAATTAACTCAATGAATTCAGAAAGAGAGAATGTTAACATTAAAAGTTGTTATCAAATTGTATAACTACCACATTGTGAAGAATCTGACCAAATACAGGTGAATATATGAAGACTTCTACCAACATCTATCCTTAGTGTTCAGTTTCAGCTTGAAGCTAATATACCAGTTTGTCAAGTATATGCACATTCCTATATCGGGCTTTAGGTGTGTGGGGGAGAGAGGAGTATCCATAGGGAAACCCACGTACACAGACGGGACCAGTAATGCAATCTCACAGATTCAAAATCAAACCAAGTCACATGATTGGTGACAGTTCAAGATGTTATCACTGGACTAACAGTTTCTTCTCAGACAAATTGCTTTTAATGCTGCACATCCTGTAATGAAATTATTAGTAATGTTAAAATTAGGAAGAGCTGGCACCTCTCTAGCTTACCAGAGGGAGATTCTTCTGTCCTGAAGGCTTTACTGGGAAGGCCATAGCTATCTCAGTAGATTCCACTTCCACGCCTGACTTGGCCTGTATAACATAGAATAGATACAGAGTAACTAAGTACGCTAAACTGAGAGCGACAATATAACCCCAGATTTTGGACATTTTGGTCGTGTAATATGAAGGATAAAATTAACTACAGTTCCACTACTCTAGTGATTCTAAGTTTTAAAATTAATACATACAGACGGAATGTGTTCAACTTCAATGTGCTAGGCCATACAAAGTTAATGTCTTGTTTCTCAAATTCTGCCGCATAAAGGTTTTCCTTATCGCTGGACCCTTTGTATTTATTTTTGAAAAAATTAAAATACTGCCACCACAGAAGTGACTTATATTCCACTCCTTATCTTTATTTGATGTGTCAATTTATTCTTTTATCCAGTAATGCTCCCGGTTAAATCTACAAAGGATTCCAGAATTTAATTTGCAGGATATTTGCTACTGGTCATTCCCGAAAAGACTGCCATTACCACTTGTTTGACAACTACAGTTATAAAGATACCTCGTGATTTCCCGGAAAAAATTGTGTGTTGTCAATTGCGGATATTGCGGCTTTCACAATCTCCCATAATGTGCTGTGCCATGGAGTGAATTTGTGACTGAATAACATGAAAATAGATAGGGCACGATGAAAACTGTTCAATAAAATGAGGAAATGACAATGCCCAGACAACATTTCCATTGCAACGCCAGTTGGTATCATTATGTAAAGTGTAATTGTCCTTAGTTGACATCATGACTTTTTCTTCACTGATTGTTTGTACACTGTCACAATACGATGCTGAAATGTACCCACCCCAATGCAATGCATTATCCACAGCCATTTATATTTCTGCTCAGGAATCAGATATTTTCAAGATTTAATTTCCTTTTACGGACGCTATATTTGTCACACTTCTGTTGTATCCATATCCACGGTTGAGAAGACGTGCCCCTCCATCAGTATCTCAATGGGGTGGACCATGCTACAGGTGGAGTGAGCGAGTGAGTGAATAGAATTTAACGTCACTTTCAACAATATTTCAGCTATATCGCGTCGAACCAACTAAGCACCACCCAGCCAAGTTGCGTTTCTGCTACTTCAAGGAAGAAATCTTTGAAACAGCATGGAACGAGAAATCCTCCATCCACCCTATAACTGAGGACAGCACACAGGACGCTTACACGGTGCAATAAAGACAAGTGATATTACAGTACTAGATATCACATTATCAAGTTCCTGTTGCTTCTCAGCAAACTGCATTGAAGCAACAGGAACCCGTGCCCACCCAACCACCCACTGCTACAGGTGGATGACAGTAGTATGTTGCTGCAGAATATTAATGGGCTGAAAATGTAGCAAACTTTTGTCATGCTTTTTGGGGAAAAATAGGAGGGGGATGCCTTATCTCTAAAACCTTCTGTCAGTGAAAATGCGGATCTGTTTTGTCGTTTTCAACAATTTTATCTACCTGGATACAGTTAAAAGGAAGTTTTAGAATCTTTTAACACAGAATGCTACCTTGGTTCAAAGGAAATATGTAAACAAAAAAAAACACAAACAAAACATTCCCTCAACAGTGAAAAAGAAAAGATAAGGCCACACAAAGTTAATTAATTGGTTCTCAGGCCATGACTTTCCAAAAAGTGGTGAGGGAGGCAGGTTTTTTTTTTTTTTTTTTCCCTCAAAATTCCTCTATATGTGTACATATAGCAGTGCTTTTCGAAGATGTCATTTATCTCTAAAATAAATGAAAGATATCTGTATTTTCACAGGTTGCTATGTCATGTATGTTGATGAGTAACTCAATGAGGAAATGGTCTGAATCTTTCTGAGATTCTTCTGAAGGTCACATCTGATGCTGTTGTTTCTTCATTGACAACTGACAAGAAAGACCGGACTACTGATTTCAGGAAATCTGAAACTTTCAATTTTTATTCAAACTGAACGAACAATTTTTCACCCAAACTCTGATTGAAGCATGTTTCTCATGTTTTCCATAGCCCAAACTACCCCTATATGAAACTATTCCGTCAGTCATTCTAAAATTGAAACCACCTACTTGCCCGAGTCCGATTTCCTATGATCTAGATGTAGATCGGGCAATATGTCTAAAGTATCTGCCATATGTTTTGACCACAGGCCCTATATTTGCCGATGTGAAAATCCTCTGAAATGTTCCAGTATTTGATGAATTAACAGACACCACGCGCTCGAATGCAGGGCTTCGTTCGTGTTTAGAATTAAGTACGCGAGCTAATATAATTTAGCCCACGTCAAAATATTTAGGAGAGGGTTCTTGAAAGGCAGGCGAGTGGTTGCAATATAATACAATATAAAATATGACAGTTTACGTGAGCTAAAAATCACTCTCGTGACATGAATTTACGCGAGTGTTTACGTGCAGGTGAGCTATCATTCACCCTAAACACGAAGCCCTGCGCATGTTTCAGATTTCAACTCCGACGACACGTTGACACAGTCAAAATCTCGTCTAGGCTTTGGTGTAAGACCTCCCATTGAAAAGGTAATATCCCGGACAAAAGGCTGACAATACAACTTGCAGCAGATCCTTTGTCACTTATATTTCGTGAGTCTTACACCAAATCGCTGCCAAAATCTCCTTCGCCAACAAACGCCAAATTCACAAATTCTTTGACGGTTGTCGAATCTTCTACCGGGCATATTGTCCACGGACATATAGCAGCCCCCTTTCGGACGATTGTCAGCGAAACTACTGCAGACATGACTAGATATAATCGACGTAGAGATATCCAATCGTGGAGACAAAATCGAGAACTCTCGGTTTCCATCTTTCATGCCAACATTCAACATCCGGTAGATACACGAGGTGCGCAGAAGGTTACCGCGCATAGTAGGAAGTTGAAATTATCTCCCTTTACTAGCCCATGTGCCAAACAAGTCCGTCGCATTTTCCATTTTTCCGATCTCGATCAAATTGATTTCCTTGTCGCAAGCTTTGTTCCACGGACTAAGAATTATTTTCACACATATTTCAATGATAATAGGACAGGATAAAACGTTTCTAGCGGCCGATTTTTCAGTGAGGCGGGCGGTGCTCGAGAACCATATATTTTTTTTTACTCCGAATGGGATAAAAAAATTTGATGCGGCGGGTTTTGGAGGGACGCGGCGGGGCCTGAGAACCAAGTCATTGACTTTGTGTGGCCTAAAATAAAAAACTGCTGCAAGAGAAACAAGTATTAAACTTTGTATGGCCTTAGCTATTACTTTTCTGTTTCCCAGAAACAAAACACACTTGTACCAATGAATGTAATCCAAAAGTGAAAAGCTTACAGGTCAAATGCTCCAGGTGTATTACCTATAATATGGTTATATTATAGATGGGTCAAACCATAAACCCAATATCATATCGGGAAAACTTCGCTGAGAAGATCAGCATCAGTTGTCTCCCTTTACTTATAGAATGTTGTGGCATTATAGATGTCCTCTATCATCAGTCTGCAGAACTAACATGACTTACAATTTTACAATGGTGAAAGAATGAATGCAAGGGACAGCTGAAACATCTCAATGATCCTAGCACCAAGGGAGACAAATGATACAGATTTTCTCGCCACAGTTCTCCTGATCTGATGATTTCAGGTTTAGTCGATAAAGTAACATAATTTTTACAAAATTTGAAATGTGTATGAATCACTTCCAGCCAATGGGGCGACTTGCAAAATACCAACTATCCAAGCAGATTCTGTGATTGCTACTATCTGTTTGTCGATTTTGGCCCGATTAACCTGTCAGCTGACAGAATTAGCACTTCCTGTTTACCTTGTGGTCCCATTGTGCAATCCCAGTAAAGAATCTTTGCATTTCAATCTGACAACTTTACAGAAGCATCATGTTCAATACAGCTGGTGAAATAGCTCATCCCAATCAAACATACATATGTGGAACATAATTTCGAGAGATATTTAGGACAAACTTGTAATGATATCTGGGACGCGTCCAGCGTCTTCTTTACGACAAGCCAGCGGTCTGTCCGATCACTGTGCTCTATTTCTATGAAATTCTCTCCAAGATCACGGCGTCTCATCGAAACTACTGTGCTCTCCACCTACAAAATATAACAGACAATCCTATAATTCAGTACAAATATCAATTGTATTATTCAGTACAAATATCAATTGTATTATTCAGTACAAATATCAATCCTGTGTTAATCAGTACAAATATCAACCATGCTTTCTGAGGAGGAATGATGAACTAGATTAAGAGGAGAATACAATTTCATGATATCAGTTCTAGGAAATTTATGGTAAAGAAAAAGCTCAACTTTTATATCATCAAATTTTTCAACAGTAAAATTTGATTGCCAATTAAGCGTTGTTGCTTCAAACACACACAATGCTTTTATATTCACACTAACTAGTCATGGTACTTAGTAATGATGATGTATATCTCCATCACGATGTCTGAGGAGACCATGTCAAATATGTCCCTCCACTGACCTTGTTGTTGATGGTAATACACCGCAGGCGATGCAGAAAGAGAAGTAGTGATGGATGGATGTCATTGAACCGTGCTGCCAGGGTTCTATTCTGGATCTCCTCTTTATATGGTAAAACAATCTTGGTCTTCCACCTGTAAGCAGATTGGTATTATTATAGCAAAGAGGAAGTATCGTCAATCCTCTAAAAATTTAGTAATATTTCCCATTTAGAATTGTGGAAGGGGGGTCAAATTATTATATCAGGAAGTTTACAAAATGGTCCAATATCATTCTGATGATCCATTATTTCTTCAGTATTTTAATCAATTTCGAGGGTGAGCAAATTTATCAGAGCCACTGATAAAATTTTCACCACATAGTTGGAGGTGATTAAATTCTATTCGAACATACCTCCAGTCCGCCTCAATGTTGTAGCATTGTACCGAAAGTGGTGTTGAATTCCCGATAAACACCGGCGAACACCTGCAGTGCTGTGACGTTGTCGGCTGGCGGGGATAACTATAGTGAGCACGCGCGAAATGTATACTTTCATGCAGTTTGCAACAATGTTCGCATTGGCCAGCTGGGATGTGACGCCCCATTCAAAAATTGTTTTGATCAATGTGGAAGGCATACACTAACATATTTTAGCTAATTTAATAGCATTTCGTAATAAATATTCGATTGTGCATGTCCGAATCGAAATAAAGACCTCGGAAATTGTTTTCAAATTTCCAAGATAAACACCAGTTGGCACTCGTCCAGCAGTCTAAACTGCTGGACTCGTGCCAACTGGTGCTTATCTGGGAAATTTGAAACCTCTTCCTCGGTCTTTATTTCTTAATTAGGCCAATGATTGAATGATTAATGGATTCACCACATTTACTTGTTTGTTAACATATAAACTACTGTAGTTCACTGCTAACTCTGAAACACCAGCTCAAGAACATTGAAGTCAGAGCTTTGTAGATTGATCGAGGGCAAGTCTAGACACTTCCCAAAAGCACTTCCTATAACATTACTCAATACAGGGACTGATAATGAAAGCATTTAGCCACATGATGCAATAATGAAGTCACCCACCTGTTTGTGTCTCCCTCCTCACTCTCATCAGACTGGTCTACCCAGTGTGGAAGAATGTATCCTGTTGGGCCACTGGTGACATCAAAACGAATGTGGTAGCCATTAGAATGAACCTCCGGACAATCTGTGACCCTGAACACAGACTTGAAGCCAATACCTTTCTGACCTGTGTACATATTATATAACAAATGTACAGTTTAAACTACAGGTGAATTATAATGTTACCGGAGATATGGAAAACATTTTGTCGAGAACAGATCTCACTGGCATGTTATTTAAGGGAAGTGACATTGAGGTTGCATCAATCCAGTAGGAAGCATCAACCTGTTTTTATCTGATAACAGTTTTTAATTTTAGTGAGTGTTAGAAAGGGTAGATAAAGCTTACCTATGTAGCCATACTTGTGTTTTCCCTTGGTACTGCGGCCTACGTCACACAGAGCACTGATGTTGGCCTCCTCAAATCCACACTCGTTATTGTGGACTTCCACCCTGTCTGTGTCCACCACAAATTCAACTGTAGGACACTGACCACTCGACTGGTCACTCAGCTCGTCAGAGTAATCGTTATCATCTGCATTCTGAACCAATTCCAGAACAAAATGTGTGTCCTTGCTGTAGAGATCTTTGGAGAGGCGGTCCAAACTACGACCAAGTCGGTCCTGTTGCACCTTCATCAATTTTTGTCCGTCTTCACTTAGCTGGACACCAATACCAAATTCCTCCTTCCTTATCCTGTCAATCACCACCCTACACCGATCCACAGGTGATTCATCATCTGATTCCTCAGTTACCTCCCCTGATTCACATTCTTCTGTGTCTTCATCCTCGACATCAGATTTCTCTGTGGTATCAACTCGACTCTCCTCTGCCATTTTATCTGCAGTGTCTGAATAATAATAAGTTTTTATCCAGGAGGTAAATTTGGTCGCTCAATCTTTATAATCTACAACATTATAACGCAACAATGAGGTGTATTGAATAATATTCAATAAAAAATTCTGAATACATGTAGTATGTACACAGAGAATTATAATATTTTGAGATGAGATATTGAGATAACATATAGGCTGACAACATCTTTTCTGAATAGAACAAATGAATCACCCTCATTTTCCATTTCAACCAGCCATTGTAAAGATCTGCTGAAAATACAATGGCATGAGAGGCAAAACTTATTTCCCAGGAAATTAATGAGATTGGAAGTGGTGTCGAATATTGTATTTGTCTGTCTTGCCATATGTACTAAAATGATTGACAAGAATATATCATGGTTTGAAAATCAAAAACTATTATAGACAGTAAATATTGTGAGTTAATCATTCAAATTACGAGCTCAGTATCAGTTATGTGGATTGTGTCTTTCACCTTTTTCTCCAATGGATGTTGTTGTTGTGGGCTGCTCAATCTCTTCCACATCCGAGTTGGACGAGTCTGAATCACTGGAGCTGAGGATATCTGATGAATCCGAGTCACTCTCTTCCTCATCTTCTACAACTTCCATATCAGCCTACAAGGTTTCAATGGTAATCAGTAATTAATTAAGCAGCTGTTTTTGAATTCCACATCTAATACACACCTGGTATCTCACATCTAAGTTCCAGACTTCTGGCAGCAAATTCAACTGAGATATCATTCAGACAAGGGACATATGGTTAAACAGGCAACGTGATTGCCTTGACACTTATTTGGGGAAGGTGGCATAATAAGTATAGTGCAGCCTATGAAGCTAGGATGTCTTGGAAATTTAGACTGAAAGTTGCTATAACAAACTGCAATATTTACTGCAACCTTTCACCAAAGCCAGATGTCATATTACATGCAGTTTATCTTTAACTAGGAAGCCTGGAAAATTTCCATTACATATCTATCTGTCAGTCATACCTCCTTGTCAGTTTCTAGCCATGCTTCCTCTTCATCCACTTGGACCCCAGCCCCTCCAGTGACAACAACAGCTTCCGTGGAGAACTGCCACTTGGCCTGGACACTGGTGGTCCATTCTTGGATACCCAGTAAACAGCCCAATTCATGAAGACGAGACATGTGTAGACTGTCCTCCTCTACAGCAGCCTTCAACAGCAGTGTCTTAGACTTGGTCGACCCCACTACTTGTCCTAGGGGGTCTAGGAATATCTATAACAACATAAATTTCAATGCAATTGAAACACCAAAAAGAATGTCAGACCTAAAAAGTTATTCATTTTTAAACATGTGCATTATACGATTCATATTTGAGTATTCGCTAAATAAAAATGTTTCCCCGTCACAGTGTGTGTGGTAAACATTACTTTCGCTGTTGTCATGAGTTATCTCCCCTTAGACCTTTGTGAATAAAGTTTACTTGTGACTGTGTGAAATTAATGATTACCATGATGTTCATCGATGGCACGAGCATGAACATCTGTGCATCTGAGTTGTTTTTAAATGCTGACAAGATGCTAAAACCTCATGAAATATCATATAATGGGACCGTCTAATACCTTGTTAAATCACCTACAAGATGGTTTTAAGCTTCAAAAAGAGAAGAACCCATATTAGAAAATGATGACATTGCCTGAGAATCAATTTATTACTTTGTTAGGCCCAAATGGAGTTTTTTTTAAATATCAGCAGTTTGATATTCAAGTATACATGTACACTCTCATACTTTACCACAATGTGTTTTACTAACTAATTACTTTCTTGTAGATGAGGTGAATGATGATCTCTCACCTGATTGGCCAATGCAACTGCAATTCTGATTGGAAGTTTGTGCAGGCAGAGAAGGACAAACCTGACAGCAGTATTATAGTATGGATTCTTCTGAGGTGGCCCACCTGTTTCAAAATTCATTAAAGATGATATTAAGAAAACAAGCCACATGTCTTTCATTTTTCACATAATTAGTGATTCCATAGCCTCATGGAAACCAATTACATAACACTTGAATGTTTGGCGACTGATAAATTCCTCATAAAAATTAGGCCATATTCGGTGTGCATGGACACTGAGCCAGATCTGCACAACATGTTATTCTATTTGGACAGTTGGGATAATAAAATTATGAAATATAACTATGAATTTAATCCAGAAGCATTCCCATTTTATTAAAGAGGAAATAAAATTATTTAAGTTACCATTGTCATTTTATCAACCCAATAGGATTTCTGTGCTAAATTATTTTCACTGATTAAATATTATATATTGATAACACTCACCTGGTGTTTGTGATTCCACAGAGTTAGCATGCATGCTGTACAGAGCAGCTTTGATGTGATTGGTCAATAATGCCAATGGTGTATTCTTAAGTCCTCTGTTGGCAACAATCTGTGACAGGATATGACCACATGTGCCCACGACATCACCCACTTTCACAGCGTCGGCAAACTTCTCAGGTGATGTCTGGGACACAAGCTTTAGAAGCTGACCCGGTTTCGTTTCCAGGGCAACAATATCAGTGGTAGCCATTTTAAAACCACCTGCAACATGAAAGATACTACAAGTCAAAACACTGATCTCAAACCTCATGTTTCTTATCTCGATGATGGTGAATAACTGTAGTCCTCCATATAACATGGAGATGCAGTGCCTTCCTCAATGTAATTTTCCTGGAACAGTATTCAGGTAATTTTTCCATTCTCAATAAAGTAATATATTTAAAGATGTAATCAGCCTCAAAATGGATGGATTTTGTAAAACTATCCCCTGTGCATTTTTTCAGCAGGGAAGATTACCAAAGCATCATATGTATTATATTTGATGACAGTGGGATCGTCATATACAACGAATGCAAGAATATCATGTCAGAGAAATTTGTAACTCTGCCCGCTTCGACGGCTTTTCTGTCTCGCCATTGAGTGTGTGTTGTACGCGGAGAGGAAAATAACGTGGCGACGCTCACGAATTTGAATGCTGCACAGCTGCAGCCATGGGATAGCGTCATGGCTCGTGCCTACGGTTCGATGATGTCGCATAGCACACGTTGGTAGAATGCACCATACGTGTATATGCTTGTTGACACGGCCGTGGAAAAATAAACGGCATGCCATGCTGTTTATTTTTAAAGATCAACTCCTTCTATTTTCTCGTGAATGGTAGGAACAAGTTTAGTTTCTTGTGGTCAGATGTGTTTCATTTTGTACCTGTTGTAACATATGTCACTTTCGCTGAGTTTGAGAGACATCGATTTCAGCCCAAATTTGAGGCTGATTACATCTTTAAATATAATTTCTACCACTATTCTCTTACCTTCTATTTGGAAGTGGTAAAGTCCGCCATACTTCTGAATGAAATCTTTCATGGAGCCCAGTTCGGGTTCAAACACCAAAGTCCAGTTACTCCATTCGTCCAAATTCTCCAGAAGGGGGCAATTGTGTAGGCAGGCTAAAGCTTTCTCTTTCGTCTGATGTCCCATTATCCCCACTTGACCAGTTGTAATCACCTGCCTGACAATTTCACAACAGCTTTTAACAGGTCATAAGCAACCAATTAATGTTAGGGGGTTGAGCAAAAATAGAACCAATTATTTTTTGTTGTTTGAAAGTGTTTTGAACTAAATCTTCTCAATTTAACAATGTAACTTAGGCTTATTCTTTTTGTCTCGTGTTCAGGAGAAGTGTATGGAATCACAAACATGTCGACAAACCTAGTATTTGGACAGAGTGTAGCCTCGTATATTACACTGTAGTCCTTCGCCTGGTGTCTTCCATGGGTTTCCGTAGCAACCTTCTTCAGCCTGTCCATCCCACCAAACCCAAGGTTACGTACTTCCTTCACATGAAACTGGTTACACAGAATATCCTCCAGCTGATTATTCTACAATGGAATGAGAGAATAAAGACACAAGCTAAGCAGAGGTTAAAACTTACGTTTTCCCTTGGTTTTCTTCAGGCTTTTCTCTTTACAGGTTTAGTTTCCCTGCCAGAAACACAAGCAAATGAAATTATACCCGAGAATATTTGTGTTTGTTTGTCATACAACTCTTCTGAAGAACTTGTTTTCCTGGCTGACAAGGTATCCAATTCTAACCTTTAATGTCTTGTATGTCATGTACAAATATATGTTACATTTAGGGCAAATTGTTTTCGCATGAATGTGAAAATGCATGAACTTCTTGTGATGTGTGTCATGTCCTGAATGCACAACCACACGAATAAATTTCAGGACTGGGCAATCAACATTTTGACATTTTCAAACTGCCACCATCAACACGATGCGAGCTCGTTGTCGGAATGTGATACAGTTTTGTGGTGGTTACACGCAATTTCAACGATTACTGGCCGTCGAGACACCCAGTGAACATGTTGAATGTGTGATGAAATGAACATTTGCCATTGAATCTGTTTGTGTAATTTTCAAAATCCGACCGAGTTCCAGTTTGCGCATGCTCATTAGAGCACAACTGCACCTACAGGATAATCTTTGATACACCATGTCAGCTTGATTACTGGGATACTGTGTGCAAAATTTCATCGCGATCGGGCAAATATCTTGGGACATATCAAACAATGCTTTGGGGGGGGGGGGGACTTACTTTTGTTGCACTGTTTATATACAGGTATATAAATTTCATCAATACCCATTCATTGCTTCTCAAGCTTGGGAAAGACGTCCCAACAGTAAATTAGTATACAACAGATACCTCTATGTTACTGTTACCTCTATGTTACCTCTATGATACCTCTATGTTACCTCTATGATGTTACCTCTATGATGTTACCTCTATGTTACCTCTATGTTACCTCTATGATACCTCTATGTTACCTCTATGATACCTCTACCTCTATGTTACCTCTATGATACCTCTATGTTACCTCTATGATACCTCTATGTTACCTCTATGTTACCTCTATGATACCTCTATGTTACCTCTATGTTACCTCTATGATACCTCTATGTTACCTCTATGTTACCTCTATGATACCTCTATGTTACCTCTATGTTACCTCTATGTTACCTCTATGATACCTCTATGTTACCTCTATGTTACCTCTATGATACCTCTATGTTACCTCTATGATACCTCTATGTTACCTCTATGATACCTCTATGTTACCTCTATGTTACCTCTATGATACCTCTATGTTACCTCTATGATACCTCTATGTTACCTCTATGTTACCTCTATGATACCTCTATGTTACCTCTATGATACCTCTATGTTACCTCTATGATACCTCTATGTTACCTCTATGATACCTCTATGTTACCTCTATGATACCTCTATGTTACCTCTATGTTACCTCTATGATACCTCTATGTTACCTCTATGTTACCTCTATGATACCTCTATGTTACCTCTATGTTACCTCTATGTTACCTCTATGTTACCTCTATGATACCTCTATGTTACCTCTATGTTACCTCTATGATACCTCTATGTTACCTCTATGATACCTCTATGTTACCTCTATGATACCTCTATGTTACCTCTATGTTACCTCTATGATACCTCTATGTTACCTCTATGTTACCTCTATGATACCTCTATGTTACCTCTATGTTACCTCTATGATACCTCTATGTTACCTCTATGATACCTCTATGTTACCCCTTAAGGATAATTAAGGGGTGCCACTCTGTTACTCCCTAAGATAATTTATGATACCTCTATGTTACCTCTATGTTGATACCTCTATGTTACCTCTATGTTACCTCTATGTTACCTCTATGATACCTCTATGATACCTCTATGTTACCTCTATGTTGATACCTCTATGTTACCTCTATGTTGATACCTCTATGTTACCTCTATGTTGATACCTCTATGTTACCTCTATGTTACCTCTATGATACCTCTATGTTACCTCTATGTTGATACCTCTATGTTACCTCTATGTTACCTCTATGTTGATACCTCTATGTTACCTCTATGTTGATACCTCTATGTTACCTCTATGATACCTCTATGTTACCTCTATGATACCTCTATGTTACCTCTATGTTACCTCTATGATACCTCTATGTTACCTCTATGTTACCTCTATGATACCTCTATGATACCTCTATGTTACCTCTATGATACCTCTATGTTACCTCTATGATACCTCTATGTTACCTCTATGTTACCTCTATGATACCTCTATGATACCTCTATGTTACCTCTATGATACCTCTATGTTACCTCTATGATACCTCTATGTTACCTCTATGATACCTCTATGTTACCTCTATGTTACCTCTATGATACCTCTATGTTACCTCTATGTTACCTCTATGTTGGATGTGAACCCTCAAACAATTTACTCATAGAAGAAACAGTGAGTCAGTCATTAACAAACGCTCTATTATCAAAACCTAATCTCATGTACAGTCAACCCCAGTACAGTACAACATATGTTAGAGTTACAGCAAAGAATCACTTGTAACTAATGTGCATCCAAGTTATTTTGACCATTACAATGGAATTCCCGAATTCGGTCTCTGAGAGCATTTTGTGGTTACAATCGTGTATATCTCTATGACATTACTCATTACTAATTGAGAGCATGACAGAGACTACTAATCCACTTTGGTTGTGAGCTTAACAGCAAGCCCAGCAAGAGATTAACAAGTTTCTTATCGTTAATTGACTGTTTTTATTGTAACAGTGCCTCAGAGTTTTACCACAGAGGCAGGGATACTAAAACCCCTAGGCCCAGCAGGCTGTGAGGCCTTTTCTAGACCTTGTGTTTTGCAAAAAAACAAAACAAAAAACACTGATTGGAATAACACTGAAGATAGGCTACATTCTGAGCAATAGAGTAAAGAGAGGCGCCTCAGATGAGAACACACATTTCAACACCGGTCGGGTTTTTTACTCCACCAGTGTTCACCCCGTGCTGCCATTCAGTTCTGGTTGAATACTCTACATTCTGTAGTCAAAATATCTTTTCCAAACAACTGAACCGAGAATATGGTATGGTTCCTCCAATTTTTGCTTGCAACACACTGAACTTTCTACGCATATGATGACATCAAACAAATCGGGTATACATAACTTCCCTGGTATATATTTCGATGGGAAACTAACAAGCTGGGAGAATGGCAGTCAACAGCACAGATGGCCGGTTTCCAGTTATGTGATAGAAGTTGGTGCGAGAAATAAAATAGCTTAGTAGACGTTTGTAAAGTGTATGTAAATATTACTGCACAAACAGGAAAAATGTGTCTTGTAAAAAGTGATTATGTTCCTTTGCACTCGTCATTGCCACATATATGTCTATAGCCTTTTTCCAATACAATATCTTCTTGTGAAACCAAGTAGGTCGTTGTTAACGAGGGTTGACTGTATAACCAAGTCGATTGTTGTTAACGAGGGTTGAATGTATATCTAATTGACTGACCTCTGTGACTCCACATCTCTGTGACTGACGAATCACTTCCAGGACCTCTGTGTGACGGGGGTGATACAGACTGGTAGAGTCTTGTGCACCTGAGGACCCCAACACCAGACCACAGCTTTCTTCTAGCATCTGAAATACCCACCATACAATCAGGTTATATAACATACTATCTGGTAAATCTCTTATTAATTCACCTTCAAAATTCAATTCGAAAACAGTGGAATTTTCATCTGTTATCATTTTCTCTTTCCTAATAATTAACAAACACCAACATTTTCAAGACACTCCTAAAAGAGAACATTTAAAAACAATGTTTGTGTTTTTTATTAAAGCAAACCTTCTATTACAAACCGCCCTATTCTCCCTTTGGAGATCTCACTTGCAAAAGAATTAAAGAGTTAACTCCCCTGATCCTGGGTCACCCAGGCAACGTGTTCCACGCATGCGCCCTCTAATCCCTGATCCTTCATATTTTTCTGCCGCAGTAGTTGGAGTGTTGAATAACGAACAAGGCGTGCGGGGAGGTAGGGTTGGGTGCATCCTTTGTAATAGAAGGTTTGCTTTAATAAAAAACACAAACATTGTATTTAAATGTTCTCTGTTTTTGCATTAAAGCTTCCCCTTCTATTACAAACCGCCCGACTACCAACAGAGGAGGTTGGGTCGCTGGTCAGTTAAAGTCACATCGCAGACATGCGGAACACGTAACCTGAGTTGAACTCGCTATATATTGTAAAACCACATAATAAACCAAGCCGTTATGACAGGCGAATAGGCATTATGAGGAGATATGCAAGACGACTTAGTGAGGTGGATGGATCCGACTCGTCACTACAGACCGTTTGCCACAAAGGTGTCTTTCGACTGTAGTACGTCTTGCCGCTCCTATAAGGCCTCTCTGTCTCTCAGGATGAAGATGCGCCTATCCAGAGTGCTCTTGTCTTGATCTTGTCTGTTCCCCTCCTCTTTTCTTTGTAGTTAGATATGTGACTACATGTTGATGGATAGGTTCTTGTTAAGGGACCAAGACGTAGCTAAGGCTCGAGTACCGTGTGATGACACCGAGGACAGTAGGGGAGGACTGTCGACCGCAAGTTCATAAGTTCACTGAATGCTCTTCTTTAACCATAATGCTATGCTATTCTTTGCGATGTCTGCAGTAGCATTAGGCTTGAAAGATAAAAACAGTAAACGTCTGCTTCCTCGTGACGGTTCTGTATGGTGGTCCGGGAAGAGACGGTTCATTTTCACTAGAAATTCCGGAATAGTACGTGGAGGAATTATTCACCAGTCGTGCGTCCATTTTCAACATTTCCTTTATAGTGCATGAAGTTCCGAGACTCTTCTTGCCAGGGCGAATGACATCAGGAAGGCTGTCTTGTATGTTACTGCCTTTGAAGTTGCCGCCACTAAAGGTTCAAATGGAGGTCTCAGAAGGGAGTTCAGGACCACGCCCAGATCCCATTTGGATAGTAATTGTCGTGTTTACGTCGGGATTGAAGGGCGAAGGCTCTGAGGAGTGATGAAATGTCCTTGTTCTGTCAAATATCCAGGTTAATGGAGAGGCGAGTACTGTGGATAATGCAAATCGAAAACCCTCTATTGTGCTTGGTGAAATGTTTCTCTAAGTAGATGAAGAAGGAAGACCGCAATTATTGGTAGAGAGGCAGAATCGGAATTGTGCTCTCTCTGCACCAACTTCTGAAGTACTTCCACTTAGATTGGTAGACCTGATTGGTTGACCTTCTGTTGTCTTCGTCCATAGCTTGTGCAACCCTTCGTTTTGAGGGAATACTGGATAATCTGCAAGTGTGTAGATTCATCCATGATGGGTTCTCGTGGAAGACTCCCTGGCGATGCTGACTGAGTAGAGTTCACCACACGGGTAGTCGACGAGTCGGTGATGAGTAGCAGCAGTTATGGGAATCAAGGCCGTTGAGGCCACCACAGGACTATCGTGATGATGATGCACTGGTTCTGCATAATCTTCTTGAGAATTAGCTGAAGTAATGCTACAGGCGGGCCTGAGGGTGCAATATCCATTCGGTTTGTAGTATCTTGTCCGGTCTCGACAAGGCATCTGTGAGGTTGAGATTTCCCTGGATGTGTCGAGCTGTTATGTGGAACTGTGATGCTGTGCTAGTTGTAGCAACTCCCAAGTCTTTAGGAACAGTAGGTGTGATCTTGTGCCACCCTGCTTGATGATATACAATGTTACCATCATGTTGTCCTTGGTTACCAAGAGTGAAGATTGGGAGATCTGTGGTAACCAAAATTGGACTGCGTGAGTGACGTCTGACATCTTGAGGATGTTGATATGATGTAGGGACTCTTCCTAGGACCACCGGCCGGCTACTTCTCCGTCTCCTCTGTGAGCTCCCCATCCCGTCAGTGAAGCATCCGTGAAGAGATAGCGATCTGAGTGAGGACAAAATGGTACCACTATCATGACATTGTGTCGATGCTGCCATCATCTGAGATAAGGGTGAAGGTATTCCCGGATCGGTATCCTCGGGTTGTCCGATTCCTTGCATAGGTGAGGTTGAATGTGAAACTGTAGGTGCCGTATATGTAACCGACCCCACGGTGTCAAGTTCTCTGTTGACATCAGCAATCCCAAAGGAACTTGCCATAGTTGTATAGGCTGGTATGGTGATGATAAGAACAGCTATACTAGTCCCCGAATTTTGCTCCAGCGATCCTCCGGAAGTTGGACAATGCCCCCAAAGAGAGTTGATGTGGGCTCCTATACATCATCTCAGCTGTGCCAGCTGCAGTTCTGATCTCTCCGGGCGAGGCACGAAGCTGATTGCCGTAGAATGTGCAGCACGAATTCTGCCTGTGATTGGAGAAGGTCCTTGTCTACAGCTCACAGCAGGATGTCGTCTATGTAGATCTCGATGTCTATGCCCCGTAGGTGAAGAGATGAAACGATGGTTGAGTGATGCAGGTGAAACACCAGGGGGCGATGGACATGCCGGAAGGCAGGATTTGCGACTGGAACCTCCCTCCGGCGATGACGGAACGCAAACAGCGACGATGAGGTGATGAAATGGGAATGTGAAGATATGCGTCTTGCAGGTCGACTGACACTATCCAGGCCTCCAGTTGAAGACGGGACCGCAAGGAAGGAATGGATGGCATCATGAACCCCGGCAGAGGTGCTAGATGACCTCTGTTCAGACGTCGAAGATCAATGATCATCCGAAGCTGGCTGGCAACCTTCTTTGGAACGAGGAATACCGGGCTGTAGAATCCGAGAGTCTCCTCGTCCGGTGACAGCTCTCGTACGGCTCGTCTCCCCATTAATGCTAGGACCGATGAGATTAGAGTCTGCAGATGTTCTGGTCGAATCGAGATTTCCCTGGGTCGAGGATGAGTGATGAGACGTGGGCACTTGATCAATGTGAACTTGAATCCGTCTCTCAGAGATCCTATGGCCGACCTGTCATAGGTGTCTGCCTCCCAACTCTGCCGGAGCGTCTGCAGGCGTCCCCCGACGGCTGGATGCTCGAAAAACTGCTTCTCTGTGACTGTTCTCCTCTAGAGCCCCTGGAGAAACTCCGACCGGACGTCTTCCTCTGGTTCCTCAGCCTGGCGAATCTCTCTAGTGTAGAGCATTGCTTGCCAGTACCTCGATGAGGCGGAAAGATCTTTCATCCTTCACCTTCGGTCGTATCATCTGAAAGGCGTCATTGAATAACGTCTGTGCAGCGAGAGGCTGTTGCAGGAAGATGGTCTTCGCATGCGGTGTTACATTGGCCCTCAATTTCTTCCCAGGTGCGCAGATCTTCTGGCTTGTAGCACTGTGATGAAGGAAAAAGCGGCTGTCTGCATGACATGTGCATTAGCTGAATGCAAGGAATCAAGGAATAAACCCCAAAGGAAGTCGAGTTCGTTAGTCATAATAGGGACGCAGTCCTTGTTCTGAGGTCTTTCACTCACTTCTTTAACAAGATTCTTCATGCCAGCGATGAAATAATCCGTGTATGATGTAATACGATGTTGATGTAACATCATCTCTTCCACCTGTGGAGACTGTGTTAAAGGTAACTCGATGACTGAAGGTTTGGACGTCAATGAGATAGTCCCGATGTCACCATCCACACGAACAGGCTTGTCCGGGAGTCGTCTGTTGTACAGGATAAGGGCTTGAATACTACCGGGTGCTTGGGGTAAACAGCAATTGATGAAAACTTATCTTCATACTGCTCTAGAAGTCCAGCCCATTCCGGTGAAGGTGGAAAGGTGGACGGGTCACCCTCGGCGCTGGCAGGTTGATCAACGGTCGAAGTCGAAACAGCTGTAAGTCGCTTCATCTTCTGTGATTGTGACTTTGTCATCCTTCGAGGGTCGAGTAATATTGGGTTTAGCTTGTAGAAGGCCGTCATCTTAGTCTTGAAAGAGATCGTCTCTTTCTTATCAGAGTCCGGCTCCGGAGATAATGATGCCGATGGACCAACTAAAGGTGAATGGCTGCGAAAAACGCTTCGGTGGTGGTGACAAAGAACGATTTCCTTCCCTCTCCGAATCAATGGTCTGTATTAGGGGCATCGAAGTGATAGACTGTAATGTCTCAGTTCGTGTCTTTTCTTAAGCTTGTATGACAAACTGGAATGGATAATCTCCGAATCCGGCCAAGTCCGCTTCCATCCCGGGGGAGTAGTCCGGATTTTAGGAACACCCACTTGATCCCTTCCTGAACAATGGCTTTCGCTGTCCTGTAGGCGGGAACGTCTCGGCTGCGAGATCAATGACGTGGTGGAGCTGGGTATCTAGTTACCAAGTCCCGATCTCTCCGACCAGACAGTAAGGGCCTACGTCGAAGAAATCTGCGAGGACTACGACAACGGAGTCAGTACCTGGGGCTGGTCCGAATAAAAAACCTGTCGGCGTTCCCGGTCTCTGGGTCTATCTGCATCCCGGTCCCGCTCAGCTGTCCGGGTATTAAGCCGTTCTCGATGGGAGTCCCGAGTCCGGATGCCGGTTCTTCCCCGATCCAGTTCTTCGGTCGACCGACGATCCGGGAATGGGAGTGACGACTTGAATGGGGGGTGACAATCTCTCTCCCTGGAGTGGTAATGGTCCGAACCCCGGGAAGAAGGTCTCCGGAAATCTACATCCCGATCTGCCGTGTTGAAATGACGAAAGTCCGGGTTTCGGGAACGTTCATCTCGATGATCCGGATTCTTATCTTCTATAACTGTCTGGGTCCCGGTCTCGATCTTCTATTTGAGAAAGGCGAAGATCTCGACGAGAGTCCGAGTCCGGATTCCGGCTCTTCCCGATCTGTACCCTCGGTTCGTTGACGATCCGGACTACGGGAACGACGACCCGGGTGGGAAGGACAATCTTTATCTCTGGAAAGATGATGATCAGAGCTCCGAGATGAATGACTTCTATGATCGTTCCGATCTTTCCTAGTCAATTGTCGGGTGTCCGTATTACGGGAATGCTGTTCACGGTAATCCGGGTCCCGGTCCAAAACTCGGCCAGATTTCTCAGAAGGCTAATGTTCGGGATCTCGGCCTTTTATTGTATCGTGGCCGGCCTCTGTGAGCTGGGTCCGGGATCTGGCTTCGGTAGTAATTCCCTCTCCGTCTCGATCGGCGATTCGTGTTTCCGGGTGTGCAGGTCCGGGAGGAAAAAAATATCCAAGTGCAGAGGATCCCGGTCGGAAAGCCCGACATGGTCAGTCATCCTCTGCTTGAGGTCCGTATCGGTCTCCCGCCATCGACTGGCATGGTCGCCAAATCCAACGACTGGTATTTGAAGTTGAAGCCTGAATTCCCTGTAGGAAACGCTGGGCCGCAACTCGATCGATGTTTACAGATGTAGCTCTTGCCGTAGAATGCATGTAAAAAGAAATAGGATACATATCAGATAATAACCTGGTAAGAACAGATACATATATACATGTACGCCAGACATCCTCGTCGCAGTACACAATCACCGCATGGGATTGACTGTGAACAAATTGCGATCAGCAAAAATGGCACGACGAGAGTCGATCTGCGAGCGACCTGTAAGTTTGGCAGATAGTACAACTACCAGAAAGTCGCGACGATAGAAAGGCAACATCAGATATAATCTTACCAAACCTTCCTACTCTAATACAAAACTTTTGCTACGCTAGATTTACAGAAATCAAGCAGAGATACTTCACAACACGTCAGCTTGCTGGCATGCAAAAGGAAAATATGAAGGATCAGGGATTAGAGGGCGCATGCGTGGAACACGTTGCCTGGGTGACCCAGGATCAGGGGAGTTAACTCTTAATTCTTTTGCAAGTGAGATCTCCAAAGGGAGAATAGGGCGGTTTGTAATAGAAGGGGAAGCTTTAATGCAAAAACACAATAATTAGAACACATCCAATGTTATTGCCGAATTCCTGCTGAGTACAGGATCAAAGGTGCAACTGATTGTTAGAATCAGCGACACACATACCGGGATATATTAATTTACTTGCATACTGAGACGGACCAAGCCAAACATTAGAAAAGACTATATAATTATGCTGAATTGGTATTATTCAAAGTTCAATCTGATGATGTATGGTAATAAATAAAACTAGACTGTAAAATAGCTTTTCCCTGGTGACTAATAGTAAATTATAATATCAATTTTGTTCAGGCCCATTTCACACTTTTTCAAATATAAAACATTTAAAGACAGAGGGACACATTTTTGCCGTTTTCTCTTAACTCTGAATAGCCAAGGTGTTTTTCAGAAAAAAAGGATTTTTGTTTTTGTTTTAGATTTTTGCTTGTCCATCTCAACATTGGGGTCCACAATAACACAGCAAATTGCTGCAATGTTAGCAAGATCAGATTCTTTTACTAAAGAATTACCACGAGGAAGAAGAAAGTGTGATTTCACAGGTGAACGTTTTCCGTACATGTAAAAGTTTATCCCATAATTGAGCAGTCCAGCACAATAAATTGCATTTCTCGAGGACAAAATTGACTACAGATAAAATTCAGTAAGATTTCATTCATGGACATGTTGATTAATTACAAAAAAAATGTTTTCATTAGTAGTTTTCATACACACACCTCGAAAACGAAAACGAAAACGAACCCCCATTCTCTGCAGGTATCAATGGCATTATTTGTTGCTATGGGATCAATGACATTAAAGGAGAAAACTATTATGAATTGACATTTTCTCGCAAAAATGATGGAAACTGTTGTTTCACTTCTCCAGAGCCAAAATATTGTTACTTGTTGTGGAATGGGCCATTGATCTGCATTATGAGATTAATTAACACAATTCACTTTTCACAAGTTACTGTGACACGTTACTATGATTTCAATATGTTTTATGTTCAATCAGTGGATTACATTCTTACATGTCTTGTGTAAACAAATATTATTTACCGCTTTTGCTTCCGGTTGGTTAAGTAAAAACCAGAGAAAGCTACGGAAACCCATTCCATGGAAAGAGAGAAAATCAAACTCTCCGAGAAGTTTCTCTTCAATCCTCTCCAAGTGTTCCAGAGTTATTGACCCATGACTGATGCAACGGTCCAGATATGTTCGTAGCTTCTCCATCAACTGACCTGAGAAAAATACATTGCAGGACATTTAAATACAACGATAATTTAAAGATTAAATAAATACCTTAAAAATACCAGAGAAAAAATATTTTTCAACATTTAGTAGTGTACAACTGAAAATAAAAAGAATAATGAAAAAATTCTACGATATTTCCCAAAGAACTTGGGAGGAAAAAATAGTTTGTACAGTCATGGTTCTGGGTGAGAGAATGGAGAGAAAGGATACTGATCTTGAAGATTGTTAAGAGATTTTGAACAAAATTTGAAATATTTGAACACTAACCAACTGGTGGTGGAGGCTTCATCTGCTGCGGAGCTGCTGTCCCACTTTGTTCACATGAACTGTCCACCTCCGGAGTCAGATGTTCCATCAGGAACTCCTGAAGTTCCATGCTCCCGATGCAAATTGCGATATGGAAGAGCTTTGAAGCCATCTCATCATCGCGCACGGTGGTCAGGAACTCAGAAATGGCATTCATCATTCTAAGATGACGTTTCCTCGCAGCTCGATTATCTGGGCTTTCTATAGACATCAATAGCTGAAATTTGCTGAATATTTCCATGATGATGACTTCTGGGGCAGTTTCCAAGTAATGCTGACGGACTTCCATTCGGGTTTCACCACCAGCTGTACTACTGGACTGTAAAACAGATGCCCGAAACCTCTGCATTGCCGCTTCCACGTCTTTCTTCAGCTCATCCTTTAAACTGTCATAGGCCATGCGTCTTGTTGATGCAGCATCTCTTTGTGCCTTCTTCAACACCTGGAGATAAGGGACAAAATACCAACACCAAAAATACCAACAATTAAACTTACACTTACAGCGCATACTTATTAAAATGCGATTCATGTAACTTATTAAACCACAACAAAGAACGGACATGACAAACCAATTTACTACTCAAGAAAGCTATAACTATAAGATATAAACATCCCTGGATAATCAGACTATTTTCGCATCAAAACAATATCCTAGAACATGTGGAATGAGGCAGTGCTATTAAATTTTTACCTGAAGATAAGAGAGAATTAAATTTATTGTCAATACAGATAATAAAGCAGGCAAGAAAGAATACCTGAGCAGCTAATGGCAGACTCCTGATACGGACGCCAAGGTGGAAAGCATCCGGTACATTGTATTGTCCTACAATATAGTCCATGACTGGCTCCATTTCGAGCTTGTCTGTCCATTTGTTTGCCTTGGTCATGTACTCCCGCAGATGCTGTAGGATATCTAATGGGGTGATCTCTGGGATCTCATCCAGATCTGGTGGAAATTTGAACATGCTGTAGATGATGGGTTGTTTCTGCAGAGGTCCCAGCTTCATGGAGTCGAAATGTTCAGCCTTGTCAGTAGTGAATTCACGCAAACACTCGCCCAACTCATGCAGTGTGCAGATTGACCGTACCTGTACAAATGCTTGTACGTAAGCAGTAACTCTGCACATGGTACGAGAGTGTTCTCTCACGGAATCTAGGTGTTCTATTGACCGTACACGTGGTAGGTTCAGCTCCCTCAATGAATTATGCTGGAGACGCTGTAGCAGTAATTTTTCGATGCGTTCCAGCGAAACGTACTCTCTCGCCTCACTCAGTTGGTCAATACAGTTTTTTGCAATGCTATCGGCTTGTTCCACACTTATGCGTCCTACAGGCATAGTGAACGGTGATCTTTCAACTGATGTACGGTGACTTTCTTGGGGTGTACGACGACTTTCTGGAGGTGGCGCTGGGGATGGTTGGGAGTGCAACCTTGTTCTATGTTTATCACTGGCCAATCCGTATGAAAGTAAAGGTGTCCCCCTCTGGTGACCACTGTGGGAACCATGTTTTCCAGAAGAGCTAGTACCATCTTGATTCTTCTGTGGCATCCTTCCAGTGGCATCAAAGGAATGTTCCGAGCCCAGGCTTTCTAATGATTCCATGGAGTCTGACGATCTCATGGAGTCCGACCGATATCTCTGACCAGCTGTCCTGTTGAACTGCTGATCTCTGGGACCAGGTGTCCTGTTGAATTGCTGGGTGGGTATAAAGTGCCCCCGGCCTTGGGGTTGGTTTGTCACAAACCTTGGCATTGACTGTCCTAACGAGGGCCATAACCCTACGTCCAGATTAGAGGGCTGACCTCTACCAATGGGTCCCATGGGAAGGTGCAATGGTGGCATCATCATCAGCGATGGAGGCAGCTGGGGCTGGTTACGTTGAGGTTGTGGATGCGGTGACTGGGCATGTGCAGTAGCCTGCATTCCCATTCTGCCAAACTGGTTCTGCCATACTGCTGGTCCTAAAGGTACTGCTCCCAGAAGCCCTTTAGGGCTCGTGTCTTCATCATGTTCATCTAGTTCCATTGTATTACCTCCTTCTGTTTTCTCCTTCTCACCTGGTCTGGTGGTTTTCTCCTTCTCACCTGGACTGGCAGTTTTCTTTGCCCAGTTACTACTTGACGGTAGAGCACGCTTAGGTTTTCGGAGACACAAGTATGTCCTGTCTTGGTTTTCAAACTCCTCTACAAAATCGGAGAACAATTCGAGGACATCATTTAATCTAGTCACACCGTAGTCACTACGATTACAGGATTGTCGCCTCTCTCGCGCCACCTCGTTCCAAATTTTGCTCTTAAGGATACCACCTGGATTCTGAGTCAGAACAGATTTCAGATACAATTTAAGTTCAGACAAATTTTTCTTAATTTCAGCTTGTTCAGGTGATGCCTGTACTGGTAGATCCAGGGACAGAAATCCACATGTGTTGGATACACCACTCGCTGATGGTACTGCACCTCGACTAGATCCCAATTCTGTGGTCTTCTTTGTATGACTAGGTCTCTGAACAGAAGTCTTGCTTGGCTTCAGACGTAGATAAACCTGGCCATGTACCAAATTCTCCTCAATGAAGTCATAAAATGTCAAAACGTCACTGAGCTTTTGTACACCATAGTCATGGTGCTTGAAAGTTCTCCTTTTCTCCTTGGTCAATTCATTCCAAATCTTACTCTTGGGTAGACCTTCTGGGTTCTTTTCAAGGACAATTTTCAAGATTTTTCCAAGACTTTCGCGGTTCTTTTGAATCTGGGTCTCATCTCCCATGGTGTGGCGACTACACTGTGTTCATGTCCCGCTGATACTGGCTCGATCTACAGGATAATGGAAGAGAATTAATAGATATATATTACATATATCTTAGTGATACTGGCTGGGTCTACAGGATAATGGAAGAGAATTACTGGATATATTATAAGACCTGGACATAATTGTTGAGACTACAGGATAATTAATGGAAGAGAATTAATGGATATATATTATATGTCCTGATGATATTGGCTGTGACTACAGGATAATGGAAGAGAATCATAGGGTGAGTGAGTGGATATGATTTAATATCGCTTTCTACTATATTTCAGTCATAATCATGATGTTGGGTCCTATTCCTTTTCACACCCAGGAACCCCACGGGTGTCTCAGTTAGTCGCCTCTTAGGACAAGCTGTCTGAGGAGCTGAGGCCTATTCCTACCATGACCGGCAGTGTGGACATCCCAGGTCAATCCCCGGAGGCCTCACAGAGCGAGAATTATTGGATATATATTACAATGTAACTTGAAATTCTATAATATACACTGTAGATGCTGTAGATATGGATTTGCTTCCAACAACTAGGAAAGGTGAGCTTGTTGAATTTTAATACGCTTAAAAAGAAGCTGAATTAGGGCAGACTGTGCTGGCCTAGATTTGTCAGGTTTAATTTGAAAGGTTTCTGTTCTTTCTCTAATTTGGGCCTGTATCAGCCCCTACAACATTGCTGCTATATATTGGCCATATACTGGTGAGCGAGTGAATAGTACTGTATTTAACGTCGCTTTCAACAATATTTGAGCTACATCGTGACGAAAAACAACTAAGCACCACCCAGTCAAGTTGCATTCTTACTACTTCAAAGAAGAAATCTTTGAAGCAGCATGGAACCAGACACCCTCCATCCACCCTATAAAACACTGAGGACAGCACACAAGACAGTCAGGATGCTTACATGGTGCAATAAAGACAAGTGATATTACAGTGCTAGACATCACATTTAATATGAAGTTCCTGTTGCTTCTCAGCAAAATGCATTGAAGCAATAGGAACCTGTGCCCACCCAACCACCTGCGGCCATATATTGTATCTTCTACAGAATAATTTAGCAGTCGTCAAGTACAGTATACATGTAGCTTATACATGTACGGTACTTTCATTATGCTGCATATGTACTACAAATTGAGGGACACATACTTTCATTTTTAATTATAAGAAAAAACTTTCAATCAAAATCTTGTTTTATATTTTCTTTTCAAGTTAGTTCATATGTCCGTTTACCTTTGGCCAGGTGGAAAATTGGTGTTATAACCAAGGTACAAAGTACAAATATGCCTTGATGTTGACCTAGCAGAAGTTTCTGAAGTGGCTTGATGTGGAAGAAATATTACGGTAATTTCCCTATTAATTCACGATGTAGTGATGAAACTCACCACTCCAAAAATTGGCTACTTTCGAATTATTTGTTGAGCGAATTCCAGAAAAACGCGAGTGTTCGAATTAAATGTCGCGCCGACTTTCACAGAAGATCCAAAATGGTGGACCGCTTTGCCGTGGCCGTAGTGATCGTCGTATTTATTACCGTGTATTAACTTTGATATCTCATCATAGTTTCCATAAAAGGCAGTGTGATGTCAGAAAATCTCCTCTACCCTGATAAAGGCATCTAATTTTATTCGAGGAAGTCAAGCATATTTATCGAGTGACAAGTTCAGCAAGATCATGCAGATTTTTGAGCTGACGTCCGTAAATTCGCGTCCATTTAACATCGTAAAAGTAGGCCAAAACATTGAACGTATTCCTTCCTTTTTGTTCAGTATTAGATGTGATCTATATTATGAAACCTAACTGACCTGGAATTGAAAGAATATTCTGGAAATATAAAACTATACACGTAACACATATTAGAGTATTCCATGTTCGAGTCGTTCGGTATGTCAACGTTGTTGTTGTGAACCCTGAAAATGAACCAACGGCAAATTTGTGTAGGCCTGTATCACGAAGCTTTAGACAGATAAACGGACTGCCATAGACTTTTTGGTCTTCACTGTGCATGATTTTACACACACCATCCAGGACTTGAATAAATATCCTGAAACCTATGAAACGAAATGAATGTAGAATTGACGGCGGATTGTACAAGAGAACCGAGTGTCAGTCGGCAATACAGGTTTCGATTTGTTTGTTTCAAGTATGAGAATATCTATTACGGTACCGGTACTGTAACATTTTACTAAAAGTATGGGGTCGAAGTATGATATCGTTCTGAATATTAATTAGCTACTGGTAGGTTCTCATATCAGAAACTTTACCTATTGCCATTTAAATGTTTCTCAAATTTGTTTAGAATTAGAGTAATGGAATGGCGATAGCGATGTTTTGATTCTTAGTGTAAAAATGCGGGGTGTACTTCCAAAGAATTTTTATTGCTGGAATTTCGGTAATTTCGTGGGTATTCATAAGAATTATTTTCATTAACAATAAAATATTTAACTAAACGGGAAAGAGGTAAGTCTTTATGATAACTATATTTGAACAAAACAGAGCACATGCAGAGATGATTGTTGTCGGCGCTTCACATCGCAAAATTTGTTTTTGTCCCCTGGTGAGGAAAACTGACATTTGTCAACTATGTGATTTCCTGTCTATGTTGCGTTAAACGATAAGTGGCCATGAATTAATGAGGGACGATTAACCACCGTAAGGACTTGAACAGAAAAGGAGCGCCATTGAAAATTTCCGTAAGAGCGTGTCACGTCGACCATCGTTGTCGGTGATTTTCATGTTCCGTTCAAACAGAATTCATTCGCACGCAGTTCTGCTTTCTTGGAAAATATTCACGGTGTTTTTCAAATAAAGGAATGCTGGTTGAAAAAAGATATTTTATATACGAACGCTGGAAACTGAGGAATGATTCAATAGCGGGCCATGTGCAGACACTCGACCACGTGCGGGGGACTTTCGTATATATTTTTCCCGACTGCGGCGAAACGCGATCAAGTTAGGATAAAATTACAGGACTGCGGAGTTAATTGAATCAGTTTTTTTTCCTTATAGACTGTAAGTAATAGTAATTCAGTCTGATTATATTGTACCATTCCCTGTTGTTTCTCTGCGTTTACAAATAATAGCATACGCTGATATACTATACGCGATTCTAGTAACATATTCAGTTTACTTTCGACAAAATGACGACAGAGGAAAACTCCGCCGTTTTCGAATTAAATTTGGAAGGTGAATTAATAGGGAAATTACCGTACTCTTTGAAAGTAAAAATGAATGAGTCCGGGACATGTGTATACATACATGAGATATATAGAGGATCTTACACAAGTGGCTATTTAATATGAAAGTTATGACACAAGTTTTATATGTTGCGAGCTTTAGCGAACTCAACTAGTGTCAAGAACTAAGCAAATACAGGAAAGAATCCATGCAGATATTCCAAAAGAATGGTCAAACGTTTACTATTTACTTATTTTCTGTGACCATGTCCCCACATAAAAATTACAGATAGAGTGCCAGGACGTGTAGTGGTGTGTTATAGGCCTGTTTTGTTTGTATTAAACCAGGAATTCAAATGGAGTCGGGCATATTCTTCAATATCGATGCGTGTTTATGCGAAACAAATGTGAAAATAGAACCATAAATCTATATACATTGTGTTCAGATTTATTTCCGGTAAAACGCATCTCCGGCAACCTGAGACCCCAGCGCTTCCGGGGCCTAGGTGTCCCTTCGACCCTCATCTGTCAGGCTGCGAAGATCGCTTATTTTAGCTTTGTGTAAATGAATCGGTAGATACTTCATGTAGGTAGATATTGTCTGAGTCTTTGTGCAGCTGAAAAAAAGGCTCAAGTCTAGACACATTGTTGTCCCCAGACTTGGCTATTGTATACATGCATTGTCTGGTGATTCTTACATGGAGTGTAAACCAATGAATCGGGATCATATTGGTTCTAATGTTTCATGATGTAAAGGTCATCGTTTTTTTATGTGTGTTTTTTATCTGTTAAATATAACTAGAAAGTCAAATGGATTTAGGCGGCCCCTGGACCCTCGCCTGTTGGGCTGTGATTAGTCGACCGCCCCTCCCCTACCCCAATTTCAATTACGTTCCAACACCACTGTAAGGTATTTTCCCCAACCTGCTAAAGTGTATGAATACCATGATTGGAGTCTGGAGAGGCTCGACTTCAGCTGAACAACGGTAGCAATCACGAAGTTGACAACGACTGATGATGGGTGGGTCACGACTCACATCAAAACACAGTTGACGGAGTGAGTGAATTACCTGCGAACCATCCAGTGAACTGTGAAAGGTCTACAACGACATCATTACGTCACGTTGTACTCAACTTCTCAGAAACAGTTTACTTCCTGGTTTTAAAAAGAAACTGCGTCAAACAATGTCAAATACGAAATTGAAAGTACATGTGGTGTTGTGTTCCCGCGCGATCTCTGTCACGTGACGTGTGAAGAGGTAAATAACAATTTACTTTTTATAAACGAATGCCATAATAATCTCTAATATTAGCAAATATAATCATTCCAACAACTTTATGACCCCAAAACGAACAAAAACATATAACACTTTGTTAATTATTTTACTCAAAAGTTAAACTTGACGTCCAAGTGGAAACTGGAATGGAAAGTATTCAACAAGAGCATTTAAGATAGAAGGTAGCTGATATATCTTTCACTATGAAAACAATCAAATGTATAGAAAAATATATCTTTATTTCTTAAACTGATAGTATTCCAAAAATCCGATTTATATTAAAACGGATTTCCGTCTCCTACAGAATTACAGTTTTGTTTTCCATGAATATTGCCGCATGCGCATTGTGTACACACAATCGCTTCCTGGAGATTGAAAACAATCTCGATTTCCCTGATTTACACAGAATTATGCCAATCAAAAAGAAGAAAGGCGGAAAGAAAAAGAAGTTAGTTGATAATACTATTATAAGTAAAACGTTACTTCATCACAGAGCGTTGTAATCACCCAGAGTGACACATTTCCATCAGCTAATCAACCATGCAGTCGATAACTGGACACTGCGTAATGTAAATTACTGAGTAGCGCTTTTGGCCTTTTGGCTACTTCTTCTACAGTTATAGTACTGAGTTAGCTCGAAAACACCAGCGGAAGGGGTTTAATTACATTTTGTTAATTAATTGTTGTTGTTAATTAGATCATGAATTGGGACAATGGCATGAAAAGTACCGTATCTTTTCGAAGGGATTGTACAATACACGACTTGCCGGTCATCTGAAAGTTATTGCCCCTTTTTCAGGAGCAAGATTCGGATACAGCAATACCTTAAACATGGGCCTCGGGGGGAAAATCACCATCATAAGTTTGTTTATAGACACTGTCAGAAGCTGAGAGGGACCTGAAATATCACTGAACTGTGCTAGAGTGAAAGAAGTCTGAAGAAATCATGTAAAATATGCTTTGAAATAAACTTTTTCAGCAATTTTCAGTCCGTGCCATCACTTACAGCATGCGAGAGGCAAAAAATTACTCGTGGTTCGCATTGAATTAGGGGAAGGAAACATGGCGGTTTTGCTATTTTCAGACGACCGGCAAGGCGTGTATTTAGCATCTCCATCACTATGATAACAACTCATTTGGTTAGATGGAATATGCATTAAAACATGGATCTTTCTCCTTCGTAGCGTGACATTGACCGGGACATGTCAAGATAGGTTCGTCAGAATATGGTTGACCTTTCCGTTTCAGCCTATTAAACCGCAAATGCCGGGTTTTTGTGGCTACAAAATGTGGCTGCATTTCTGTATAGAGAGTGTAGCCATATTTCAGATAATGCATTTTTGATGATAAGTGACAAACTGAAATGGCTTCTTGGCAAACACAAATGGGCTGTAAATGTAGCCATTTTTCATGCAAACGAACTCGAAGAATATTAGAAAAGATCAGGGGTTTTTTTCGAGTGCAGTGCACATGCTGTCGGTAAATTCCTGTTTTGAACTGAATGGCTGCGATTAACTTCACTTTTCTGTCCATACGATGATTTTCGATATTTGTAAACAAGTTTGAATTTGGCTACAATTGTGACCTTTCAAATTATTTTGTCGACTCTTTCAGCAGCTTGTTAAATGTTTTCAATTAAATATGGCTACAGTCTCTATAGAGAAATGTAGCCACATTTACAAAATGTTGCTACATTTCCCTATAGAGAGTGTAGTCACAAAACCCCCGCAAATGCCGGGTTTTTGTGGCTACAAAATGTGGCTGCATTTCTGTATAGAGAGTGTAGCCATATTTCAGATAATGCATTTTTGATGATAAGTGACAAACTGAAATGGCTTCTTGGCAAACACAAATGGGCTGTAAATGTAGCCATTTTTCATGCAAACGAACTCGAAGAATATTAGAAAAGATCAGGGGTTTTTTTCGAGTGCAGTGCACATGCTGTCGGTAAATTCCTGTTTTGAACTGAATGGCTGCGATTAACTTCACTTTTCTGTCCATACGATGATTTTCGATATTTGTAAACAAGTTTGAATTTGGCTACAATTGTGACCTTTCAAATTATTTTGTCGACTCTTTCAGCAGCTTGTTAAATGTTTTCAATTAAATATGGCTACAGTCTCTATAGAGAAATGTAGCCACATTTACAAAATGTTGCTACATTTCCCTATAGAGAGTGTAGTCACAAAACCCCCGGCATTTGTGGTTAGGCCGACCTTTCTATTCACTTTCTCTCCATTTCATCCTACCTTAAATCTGAGCACATTTCTGTATACCAACTTCTTTCGCTATTTTTAAATGTGGAAACAACATGCATGTACATGATGCAATAGTCTGTATACATATCTTGTATTTATACTGGGGCTATGCCAATATTTGTACATGATTGTCCAAAATAAGTTGTAGATTTATTGACTATCCTCAGCACATGCACTCAGCTGAGAGCATGCTAAGGTAGTGTGTCTAGGCATGTGATTTACCAGGACACAACTTTAGAACTAGTATTACTAGTAGAAACGATCAATTTTCATATTATTTTTTTATCAGAAAAAAGACATTATCAAAAGCAACAGGTGATTCTGGTGGTGAAGATGATGCTCAACTCGATCCATCTACAGCTATGTCTGGTGACGGGCCAACATCAGCACCTAGCTCCGGCAAGAAAAAGAAGAAAGGAAAGAGACAAAAGAAGATGACAAAATCTGAAAAAGCCTTGGTGAGTTGAGAAGGTGAACTTCGGACACTTATTTAAGTAACAATGAATAATGAAACAGTCAGTGATAAAACCATCCAAACTGCTTTGTTGGTATTCATTAATATGTAAAGTTTCTTAACATACTTATAGAAATATTGTTTACAGTTAGACAAAGGGGTCTCGAAAATTAATAAATACTCACATTCAGAATGTATATGTTGGCATGATTTTCTTCAAAACGTAATTATTTCAGAAAGAAGCCTTACCTCCTTTAATCAGTCCTGGGTATGCCCCATGATCAGCATTGCCAGGATTTCTTGAGAGGGGGTCATTTCCTATGCTTACTTCACTGTGCTGTTCAACATAGAAAATAACACACGGTTGGATGCTAAGACGGGGTCATTCGCACCAAATGAGTGACACCCTTGATATTGATATATTTGTTCTTTGTTTTCTTCATGGAAAACCGTTTGACTTTAGCTCTCTCTCTTTTAAGGACAAGTTGGACAAGGCTGCCAATAAAATCCGAGAATCCACAGGAGCTTATCATCGTTTTGTGGACAGAATGGATAAGTGGTTAACTGTCTATTACCCACGAGCGGTTGAATTGTTCCGCCGATTTGATGAAGATGGTGATGGGACTTTGTCGTATGAGGAATTCAAATCTGGTGAGTTATCTCCATAGATGTTGGAAGATGTTACTGTTGATATAAGTGATTCTAATATACCAATTCTGACACTGATCAGTATATCTGGGGGAATGTCATAGGCCAAGGTTATGGGTAGACTTCTTTACTGACACCTTTGGGGTCGTGCATTTAGTATGAACACACAAGAGGGGGGAGGGAGACGGGCATTAAAAAGTGGGTGGCATTATGTGTGTGTTTGTAGGGGAGGCGGTGTTGGAAGTGAAGAGTACTAGAATGTGTACAGTACAAGGCAGAAATAACTTGCTCATAAACGCGAGTGAAAAAAAAGATTTTCGCGACTTTAATTTATTAATCGCAACCGGAAAACTCGCCTAAATCGCGAACAAAAGCATAATCTCGACTGAAACGCGTCGACCGTACGCGTTTCAGTCGCGATTATGCTTTTGTTTTTTTGCGCGATTTAGGCGAGTTTTCCGGCTGTGATTAATAAATTATAGTCGCGAAAATGTTTTTTTTCACTCGCATTTATGAGCAAGTTATTTCTGCCTTGTACTGTACATGCATGTGGGAAGAAAATCTTGAAGTACATTACATGAAAATTGACTGCAAACTCTCCCATCACGCGCAGGCACATAATGCAGTTGACCTGTTTCTCCTCTTGCACAATTCAATGTCTGATTCAGTCTATGGGGGTTCTTCGGTTTGCTCCATCGACTTAACCTCCACAGCCCTAGTCTAGACTTTGAGCCAACACGTGGTCAAGTGCAGAAATATTCCTGGCCAAAAAATCTGCTGACATTGAAGTTTGACAGTTCTGTAGGGATTTCTTATATGATTTTGAGGAACACTTAAACAATTGAGGCAGATCATCTTCTGGTCCTGTAATAAAGGCCAACAATATGTACTGCATGTTCACCGTGATATTGGAATGCTATGTTGTCCTGTGTGATGACCCTGGTTTGGTTGATTCTGCAGGAATGCTGGATATGAACGCCCCCTGTACAATGATAGAGCTCCATCTACTGGCACGAATGTTAGACCAGGAGGATACCGGTGATATTGACTACACGAAGTTCTCTAAGGGATTGACATTCATCAGGTAACATCATAAGTCTTGTACACAAAGTTTTGTCAGAGATTGACATTCATTTGGTAACATAAGTCTTGTACACAAAGTTTTGTCAGAGATTGACATTCATTAGGTAACATCATAAGTCTTGTACACTAAGTTCTCCAATGGATTGACATTCATCAGGTAGCATCATAAGTCTTGTACACAAAGTTTTGTCAGAGATTGACATTCATCAGATAACATCACAAGTCTTGTACACAAAGTTCTCCAAGAGATTGACATTCATCAGGTAACATCACAAGTCTTGTACACAAAGTTTTGTCAGAGATTGACATTCATCAGATAACATAAGTCTTGTACACAAAGTTTTGTCAGAGATTGACATTCATCAGGTAACATCATAAGTCTTTTACATAAAGTTCTGTAAGAGATTGACATTCATCAGGTAACATCAAAAGTCTTTTACACAAAGTTCTGTAAGAGATTGACATTCATCAGGTAACATCACAAGTCTTGTGCGCTAAGTTCTCCAAGGGATTGACATTCATCAGGTAACATCATAAGTCTTGTACACAAAGTTTTGTCAGAGATTGACATTCATCAGGTAACATCACAAGTCTTGTACACAAAGTTCTCTAAGGGATTGACATTCATCAGGTAACATCACAAGTCTTGTACACAAAGTTCTCTAAGGGATTGACATTCATCAGGTAACATCACTAGTCTTGTACACTAAGTTCTCCAAGAGATTGACATTCATCAGGTGACATAAGTCTTGTACACTAAATTCTCCAAGAGATTGACATTCATCAGGTAACATCACAAGTCTTGTGCACTAAGTTCTCCAAGGGATTGACATTCATCAGGTATTATCATAAGTCTTGTACACAAAGTTCTGTAAGAGATTGACATTCATCAGGTAACATCATAAGTCTTGTACACAAAGTTCTCCAAGGGATTGACATTTATCAGGTAACATCATAAGTCTTTTACACAAAGTTCTGTAAGAGATTGACATTCATCAGATAACATCACAAGTCTTGTACACTAAGTTCTCCAAGGGATTGACATTCATCAGGTAACATCATAAGTCTTGTACACAAAGTTCTGTAAGAGATTGACATTCATCAGATAACATCACAAGTCTTGTACACTAAGTTCTCCAAGGGATTGACATTTATCAGGTAACATCACAAGTCTTGTACACAAAGTTCTGTAAGAGATTGACATTCATCAGGTAACATCACTAGTCTTGTACACAAAGTTCTGTAAGAGATTGACATTCATCAGGTAACATCACAAGTCTTGTAGTTGTACACAAAGTTCTCCAAGAGATTGACATTCATCAGGTAACATCATAAATCTTGTACACAAAGTTTTCCAAGAGATTGACATTCATCAGGTAACATCATAAGTCTTTTACACAAAGTTCTGTAAGAGATTGACATTCATCAGGTAACATCACAAGTCTTAGATTGACATTCATCAGGTAACATCATAAGTCTTGTACACTAAGTTCTCCAAGAGATTGACATTCATCAGGTAACATCATTAGTCTTTTACACAAAGTTCTGTAAGAGATTGACATTCATCAGGTAACATCACAAGTCTTGTACACAAAGTTCTGTAAGAGATTGACATTCATCAGGTGACATCACAAGTCTTGTACACAAAGTTCTTAAAGGGATTGACATTCTTCAAATAATGTCACAAGGGTTTACACAAAGTTCTCTAAAGGGATTGACATTCGTCAAGGAATGTCACAAGAGAAGTATGAGACATCCATTAGTATGAGACATCCATTAGTATGAGACATACTAATCCATCAGTATGAGATATCCATTAGTATGAGACATCCATTAGTATGAGACATCCATTAGTATGAGACATCCATCAGTATGAGATATCCATTAGTATGAGACATCCATTAGTATGAGACATCCATTAGTATGAGACATCCATTAGTATGAGATATCCATTAGTATGAGATATCCATTAGTATGAGACATCCATTAGTATGCGACATCCATTAGTATGAGATATCCATTAGTATGAGATATCCATTAGTATGAGACATCCATTAGTATGAGACATCCATTAGTATGAGACATCCATTAGTATGAGATATCCATTAGTATGAGACATCCATTAGTATGAGACATCCATTAGTATGAGATATCCATTAGTATGAGATATCCATCAGTATGAGACATCCATTAGTATGAGACATCCATTAGTATGAGATATCCATTAGTATGAGATATCCATTAGTATGAGGTATCCATCAGTATGAGACATCCATCAGTATGAGACATCCATTAGTAAGAGACATCCATCAGTATGAGATATCCATCAGCATGAGATATCCATTAGTATGAGATATCCATCAGCATGAGATATCCATTAGTATGAGATATCCATTAGTATGAGATATCCATTAGTATGAGATATCCATCAGTATGAGATATCCATTAGTATGAGACATCCATCAGTATGAGACATCCATCAGTATGAGATATCCATCAGCATGAGATATCCATTAGTATGAGATATCCATTAGTATGAGATATCCATCAGCAGGAGATACCCATTAGTATGAGATATCCATTAGTATGAGTTATCCATTAGTATGAGTTATCCATTAGTATGAGATATCCATCAGCATGAGATATCTAGGATGAGATATCCATTAGTATGAGATATCTAGGATGAGATATCCATCAGCATGAGATATCTAGTATGAGATATCCATCAGCATGAGATATCTAGGATGAGATATCCATTAGTATGAGATATCCATTAGTATGAGATATCCGTTAGTATGAGATATCCATCAGTATGAGACATCCATCAGTATGAGACATCCATCCGTATGAGATATACATTAGTATGAGATATCCATTAGTATGAGATATCCATCAGTATGAGACATCCATTAGTATGAGACATCCATCAGTATGAGATATCCATCAGCATGAGATATCCATTAGTATGAGATATCCATTAGTATGAGATATCCATCAGCATGAGATATCCATTAGTATGAGATATCCATTAGTATGAGATATCCATTAGTATGAGATATCCATCAGTATGAGATATCCATTAGTATGAGATATCCATTAGTATGAGACATCCATTAGTATGAGACATCCATTAGTATGAGACATCCATTAGTATGAGACATCCATTAGTATGAGACATCCATTAGTATGAGACATCCATTAGTATGAGATATCCATTAGTATGAGACATCCATTAGTATGAGACATCCATCAGTATGAGATATCCATTAGTATGAGACATCCATCAGTATGAGCATCCATTAGTATGAGACATCCATCAGTATGAGATATCCATCAGCATGAGATATCCATTAGTATGAGACATCCATTAGTATGAGACATCCATTAGTATGAGACATCCATTAGTATGAGATATCCATTAGTATGAGATATCCATCAGCATGAGATATTTAGTATGAGATATCCATTAGTATGAGATATCCATTAGTATGAGATATCCATTAGTATGAGATATCCATTAGTATGAGATATCCATCAGTATGAGATATCCATTAGTATGAGATATCCATCAGTATGAGATATCCATTAGTATGAGATATCCATTAGTATGAGACATCCATTAGTATGAGACATCCATTAGTATGAGACATCCATCAGTATGAGACATTCATCAGTATGAGATATCCATTAGTATGAGACATCCATTAGTATGAGACATCCATTAGTAGGAGATATTCATGGGCATGAGATATCCATTAGTATGAGACATTCATCAGTATGAGACATCCATTAGTATGAGACATCCATTAGTATGAGACATCCATTAGTAGGAGATATTCATGGGCATGAGATATCCATTAGTATGAGACATCCATTAGTATGAGACATCCATCAGTATGAGACATTCATCAGTATGAGATATCCATTAGTATGAGACATCCATTAGTATGAGATATTCATGGGCATGAGATATCCATTAGTATGAGACATCCATTAGTATGAGACATCCATTAGTATGAGATATCCATTAGTATGAGACATCCATCAGTATGAGCATCCATTAGTATGAGACATCCATCAGTATGAGATATCCATCAGCATGAGATATCCATTAGTATGAGACATCCATTAGTATGAGACATTCATTAGTATGAGACATCCATTAGTATGAGATATCCATTAGTATGAGATATCCATTAGTATGAGATATCCATTAGTATGAGATATCCATCAGCATGAGATATTTAGTATGAGATATCCATTAGTATGAGATATCCATTAGTATGAGATATCCATTAGTATGAGACATCCATTAGTATGAGGCATCCATTAGTATGAGGCATCCATTAGCATGAGACATCCATTAGTATGAGATATCCATTAGTATGAGATATCCATTAGTATGAGACATCCATTAGTATGAGACATCCATTAGTATGAGGCATCCATTAGCATGAGACATCCATTAGTATGAGATATTCATGGGCATGAGACATCCATTAGTATGAGACATCCATTAGTATGAGACATCCATTAGTATGAGATATCCATTAGTATGAGACATCCATTAGTATGAGACATCCATTAGTATGAGATATCCATTAGTATGAGACATCCATTAGTATGAGACATCCATTAGTATGAGACATCCATTAGTATGAGATATCCATTAGTATGAGACATCCATTAGTATGAGACATCCATTAGTATGAGACATCCATCAGTATGAGACATCCATTAGTATGAGACATCCATTAGTATGAGACATCCATTAGTATGAGACATCCATTAGTATGAGATATCCATTAGTATGAGACATCCATTAGTATGAGACATCCATGAGCATGAGATATTCATTAGTATGAGACATCAATCAGACATCGGTACAAGTATGGCAAACAATATAATTACTATGGTACTATAGCACTATAGCAACATAGTAATTATTAGTTAGTATGGATTTAACCAACAGTGTGGGTAATAGTAGTAATTCTAGAAAAATCATTGAAAAGAACACGGAGTTACAGGCATATTTGTTTATTATCCTGGAATGCAAAGCATAAGGTGATCATATGCTCCCCCCCCCGCACCGTAGGAGACATTGCTGGACATGTACACTGAAATAATCACACTCAGCATGTAATTCTTCCAAGTCTTCTTACAGATGTGATAGACATGGGGGCCATCAATGAGACAATAAAATTGTTTTTCTTCATTTAACTGAGGTATGTCAAGTTATATTTATCGCAGTACCACAGCTCTAACTAGAGAGACAGTCAACTTATTCTCTTTCAGAACGTTCTAATCCTATATACTCATAAAATTTACCTTTATTCTAGAGAGATGGAGCAGGTGAAACGAGATGCAGATGAGATGGCGACGCGACTTATTTTGACGGAGAGATCTTTGGAACACTGTGTCTGCTGTAAGCTGGGACTATGGCATCCATATGTGGAGGTTAACCCCAAGTATGTTCTCTTGTACTTTACTAGATATCTAACCTTATAATACAAGACAAAACTGTATAGTGAACTGTTCACCTCCTATTTAGTGACGAATTAATGTTATAATTTGTTGCCAAATTACTAGGAATTGACTTCCCTGTTTTACCCCTCAGCATTAACAAGATTATGTATGTATCAACTAGTTTGTATTGCAGCCAATAGTTGTATCAATTTACCAACTGCTATATTAACATTCAATCACTGGAACAATTTGCCTCAAATTGTTATCAGTCACTGTAATAAAGTTGATAACCTCCTAACTGTAGTAAAAACTATGAAGATAAGGTCTTGTGTTTCTTTAATGATTTCATCAGGTTTTCAATCTAATAAATTTGATCACCCCAATGTTTTTAGGGTGGAAAAATTCCTGTTATTGAATTATTAGAGTATTTAGATGTGAATTTCTTTTCAGAATGGTGAAGTTTTTTTTGAATCTTCAGTGGAGGCATTCACATATGAAAGGACGTCTCATTTCATTTTCATTTCCATTAATTTTCTTGCAGGTATTTGATGATTGAAATGAGACTGGTAACATTTGACAATTTTGAGGACCATCCTGCTCACTTCAACATTCTCATTCATTCTCATATTCCGGTGTATGGCCTCATCCGATTGGTCGAGGAAGAGACAGACATTCAGTCCACGACAATATCAATATTCAGTGATCCTTCACGAAGTAAAGACGTGTTACTTCCTGGCCAAGATACCCTTGAAGACCTGGGATATGTGGGTGGTTCCAGAGATGACCCAGGGGAGATAACTCTATATTACGATTACACTGTTGAGTTTACTGACTGTCCCCTTCTGATGTGCGACCATTATTTTGGCCAGAAACTCTATTAAAATCTCTTACTTTCTTAATCTTTGTTAACTTCCCTGTCTCTTTTCAAACCCGAAAACTTGCAATAACGATAATCCATTCCATCTAAATAGAGAAGTTGCAAATGATAAGTATAAGTATTTGCTCCCAGGTGGTGCCACCATCAGGATTGGACAAATTACGCTGATAATCGTACACATTAGTTCAATGGTCAGTGCTCAAAGTACTGATTGTTAATGTATACCGCACTGCTGTGGTAGAGCGCTCATCTCGCAAGCTGCAGGTCCCGGGTTCAATCCCGGGCTGAGTCGTAGTAAAAGCTTAAAAAATAGAACTTGTATCTTCCTGAGCTCGCTTGACTCGGTGGGATAGATCAAGGACTGGTTGGTCTGGTGTCTTGGAAAATGTGACTTTATTGTCACGATATGACTGAAAAATGGTTGAAAGCAACATTAAAATCCTACTCACTCACTCACTCATTCAGTGTGGAATAAGTATGATAAACATTGTGTTGTCAAAAAATAGGATTGAAATTTGCAAGCCAATGTTAATATATGCAATAATTATTGTCAAGAGTTATTCTGCCCAACAATGACAGTGGTGCCACCTTGTGGGAAAATACTACATGTAGTTCAATGCTGACCAGTCAAAAACTCTCATATTCATCTGTATTGCGAACTTCATCAAATCACACATTGAATTGTTCTGGTCATTTATTGTGCTATGGTTGACCCGTCTTCAGTTCTAAACCACAGTGTAATAGTGGTAAAAAAATTGACTTATTAAATAAACATCTATTAACAATGAGGCAAGAACAATTTCAAAAGATATTTTTAGGCTAGTATGCAAATGAATTCCATGCTTGTATGTTTACATGTCAGTTGTTTATACTGTTGTATATCAATATTTTACAGATTATGTATGGACTATGTTTACTCTTTATAGATACTGACTGTGATATGTGACTTCCCATTTATGCTCATCTGCTGATTGAATGATGCTACAAAGCTTGTTTGTTATACTGTGAATTTAGCAATTGTGAGATATCAAAGACTAAATTAACTGATTTACTCTATTTTTTGGACTTTACCATGTAATTTTCCTGAAGCTTTACATTTTCCTATTTCTAAGATCTAATTGTATAAGTAATGGCATGGGAAATGACCATTATTCAGGTATTCAACACTGATGCACATAATTGTGAACCTCCAAACTGTGTTATTTTGTGTACAAATGTATTTTGCAGACACAATGGTTAATCCATTGTAATACCCGAAGTTTAACCAGATGATATAAAAGTAGATCTCCAGGAAAAACTTTATACATGTAGTGCTGTATGCAGTATCTACTTAATATTAGAAGCAGTTGCTTCTTACTGGACAATTAAATTCTGGATTTAGTGGTAAAAAACCTTGAAAAATGTAAATGATGTGGCTTGTCTCTTGATTGTATCATATTGGGTGTGTTTTACAATATATCCGAACAAAAATATTTGAAAAGATATTTTCTCTCAATATAATGTAGGCTATTTCTGTAACCATGTTTTGAAATTTTCTCATAGCAAAATATATTCATGGAATGAAACTCTCTAGGTTATGCTCTAGCAGAGAGTGTGTTACTAGACTTTCTGTGTTCAACCAGAATTTTGCTTCTGGAGTGTTTATCTGTTCTTGTTTATCTGTTCTTGTTGTGTGTTTTTCTTCGTTTCATGTTTATTCTTTCTTCATTTTATATATTGAAGTTTTTTGTTGATTTATTGATACAATGAATTTGATATATTGTCTATCAAGCTAATAAATTGTATGCCAATCATGGTATATATATATATTTCTATGACCTGATATTGTCATTATTTTTCTATCTGCTTTTCAAGTGAATCTCTACAAACAGCTTCGGGGAATTGATATTGTTTAATCATATGAATTTTTATGACGACGGATGAAAAATTTCTCTGAAACTCTAAAAAATGTGCTTCAAAACAAGGATTTCTTAAAAAATAATTCTATAATACTTGTCGATAACATCGATCTAACCGTGCATTTATTACACGTTTTATCAGGGTTATGTGAAATCAATACCCGTCAAGTGCAGGTGTTCATTGGGAGATTCCATTTCACAAGACGGCCAAGGAAAGGGATGTCTGCTTTCATACAAGTAATAATCGAATAAAACAAACAAATAAATTACGAGATGAAATTTCTTTCTCAAGTTTAACTGTTGTTCCCATCATGAAATTGATTAACAAAGCAACACAAATAGACATATATCCACGTAATTTCCACACAGCTGACAGTATCACTCCCCATTTGAGAGACCACATAAACTCGTCCACTGATGGCACTTGGACAAGTTTTTTTTTTCAACAAATGGGAGAAAGCATGTCAAAATTTACCATATTATTTCAACCTTTCATTATAATCTTTGTTGATAATTTATAAGTAATGCAATAAACTAGAAATAATGTTATCATAGGCGTGCTTAATAGTCACGGTTAGAGTGGGAAAGTTTATAAATTTTAGGGCTTTGCCTTTGCCCTAAATATATGCTTTCCCACCCTAACCGTGCATAAAATAACCATTGAGCATGCCTTTGAAAACATTATTTCTTAAATATTACACTCCATATTTATCCAGTTCAATAGAGAGTTTAATATATTATGGTTCATCTGCCAGTATAGATTGTTAATTGGGAGAATCGTGAGTAGTATATAAAGGGCATCTGGACCCTCCTTGACCTACTTCCGACAGGGGGCGCCACCAGTCTTGTGACGTCACTTCCGGTTCCGATCATGTGACCTTTGACCCCTGCGCATGCGCACAATACCGCATATTAATAACAGCATGCAGGGGTCAAAGGTCACTTCTGGTCACGTGACCAAAACCGGAAGTGACTTCACAAGACTGGTGGCGCCCCCTGTCGGAAGTAGGTCAATAAGGGTCCAGATCCCATTTTACAATAGCGGATATTAATAATGGTGCACAGGGGTCACTTCCGGGTCACGTGACAGCCCGGCGTTATCGCCCCTTAGTTCCAGTTTTTGCCACCAGGGCAACGAGGGACCTGGCCATAAATACGAGGGTCAGTCACCAAGGTAAATACATCCGACCGGAAGTGATGCATCATGGGATAGAGGTCAAAGGTCAATGGACCTCCAAATCGCCTTTATCGCTCGTGGATCTGCAAATCCCCTTTATCACTCAGAGGGGGCCCTACCCATAAATACGAGGGTCAGTCAGCATGTGCGTCATTCGTCATTTCGTCAACCATGTCGCCAGTCCTATGACCCATCCTTCCCCTTACACCCCAGGTGGTGTTACACGTCTATGAGGAAAAAGTCACCATCGTGGAAGACCGTGGAGATGTTTGCTGGTCGCACGCTGAGACCGTATCGAATACGGCTACGTTACACCGTGACGGGTTGACCAAATTTAAACGGGTATTGAGCGGTGAGCTAGACGGTGACCTCATTCACATAGATAATGCCATCTACGTACACCGTGGACCATTCTTCCCATGCCTGGGCCGTTACCAGGACACTACGCAAGGCTTCACCCTAGACCCTGATCTTTGGACGGCCTTGGAGAAAGTGGTGCCTATTGTGGACCAGCTGTTTACACCGGACGAGCGGTCAGCCGTTTAGTAGGGGTGGTCTCGTGCTATTAAGGACGCACTGGCCGAGCCCAATGAACAAATTATCAATCGCATCAATGAAGCGGAGGCAGGAGACGATGCCATAGACTATCCGGATATGCTCAGTCAACCGAGGATATATACAACGGTGGTAGAACCCGAACATCAGACCTCGATCTCGTTATTAATACAGGATACTCTCTGGGTCCATTATCAGTCATCACCATGAAGCGCTGGGAGAAGGTGTTGGATAACTACAGTCCTGATAGTCCGGCGGCCTATAGTGCATTGTCGACTCTCTATCGAGCGGCCAAGACCCACGGGATACAACACGCCCAAGTCCGAGATTGGCTCAAACAACAAGACACCTATACCTTACATCGAGCTGCCCACCGCCATTTTCCACGGAACCGGGTCATCGTGGGTGGTGTAGATGCCCAATGGCAAGCCGATTTGGTCGATATGAGCGCCTTTGCCAAACACAACGATGGGAATGGGTATATCTTGACATGCATTATTATTATTATTATTATTACAGAGAGTCCCATTACCGTTGCCCAACGCAACGAAGCTCAAGTCTGGCGTATCTTGTACCCCATGCAACCGCAATGACGGCCGAACGTGTTCAAGGTCAGCGACCCTGTACGCATCAGTAAAGTCAAGGGTAAGTTCGAGAAGAGTTGCCTCCCCAACTGGAGCGATGAGCACTTTCTGATTAAACGGCGCATACCCCGACAACCGCGAGTCTATGAACTGGAGGATCTTCAAGGGGAACCATTGCAAGGGATGTTTTACGAGCAAGAGTTACAGCCCGTGGTGAAAACAACACAATACTACTACACTGTGGAACGCATCCTGAAAACCGAGCGACGCCGAGGCAGGATGATGCACTTCGTGAAATGGCAAGGCTGGCCCAGTTCCTTCAATTTCTGGGTCGCGACCAACCAGATGAAACTACTATAAAACCAGACACCACCGACGTCATCCTTCATTCCACGCTCGACCATGAACATGGTGCAACCGTCTCTGAACACAGCGTCTCCAAAAACGCGCAAAGCACAAGTGGGCCTCATAGTGACATTGCTAACCCTGCTGGGTGTGTTGTACGGAGGTGTGTTTTATGACGTAGCCTATCTCAGCACTCGTTCCACCTAGGACACCCTCTGTGAGTGCCAGTCAAACCAGTCTACAGACTGCCTCTATGCTAGTCAAACCTCTTCATCCAGCGACCACTATCACACCATGTGTACAATCCAGGTCAACACCTACACCAAGTATTGCAATGCCCTCTACGACCACCCACAGTGAACACCCATCGACAACGGTACCAAAGCTCGACACACCGACGACCCCGGTTCACTCGTACCAAATTTACAACAGCGGGTTACCACAACAGCGGATACTCCTTCAACCATGGACCCCTGGTGGCAGCACCCCTTCACCTGCCTCATTGCGGGGCCGACGGGCTCCGGCAGGACGCACTTCGTCAGGAAACTCCTTCAACACGCTGACAGCATGATTACCCCACCCATTGTCCGGGTCGTGTGGTGTTACGGAGAATGCCAGGCGACGTATGCAGCAATGCCCCACATCACGTTCGTGGAAGGCCTACCCAACCTGTCCGATTTGGAACCGGACACCTTGATGGTCCTGGATGATCTCATGGTGGAGACGGATGCACGAGTCACCCAACTCTTTACCAAAGGCAGTCATCATCGGCGGCTCAGCATCATCTACATTGTGCAGAATCTGTTCAGTAAAAACAAAGAGCATCGGAACATCAGTTTAAATGCTCACTACCTGGTGGTATTTTAAAAACCGGCACCTGGCCTCATCAAGGGCAAGACCTCCGGGGGTAAAAGTGTCTTCCCGTTTGCGGATTACCTGCACATGGAGTACCACGAGTGGAATCACAAGTTCCTGATCATCCTCCAGAGCAATGTAACCGTACGTTTCAGCAAGACATTGAAGCAGCTGTATGGACTCTATGTCTATTCGGATGTGGTGGATGGTTACATTGTCGGCGATATCGATGCGCCCCTGCTCCCCGTCTGTCCAGTGAAAGGGAACTACGGAGATCAACTCACACAGAGCTTTAACCACGTACTCTATCTACCGGTGCGACAGATTGATATTAGTACCATCACCATCGATATAAGGGATGATACCGGACAACCTCTGGCATTCGAAATTGGGAAAGTGGTGGTCGCAGTTCATTTTCGACAAGTACGCTTTCCCAACTTTGTTTTATAAAGGTGCCTTACGAATGCGATGTACACAGCTATATGAACTATTATACCCAACAGGCCGGAGGTGGCCTTCCCGTCTTTGCAGGTACACGCATCCAACGAGATCATGGGCTAGGGAACATACTCGAGAGCCTCGATCGTCAAACGTTTTCTTCCGATGATGACGCGTGGGGTGAAAGCGGTCGGCAAAGAAGCGGTCCGAAGTGGGGTGCAAGCCCTGGGAGATGCATTCAGCGGTGTCCCCGTCCGAGAAGCACTGAAACGCCGAGCCAAAGAAGCAGGATGCGTCTTGGTCGCCAAAGCACAACGCACCGTAGGGAATAAAAGACCTGCACCGCGAGGACGCACATCGAAGATCCAGGATATCTTTTCTCAAACATGTCCTTCATCCTAGCTGAGTCCTCTCCTTCCAATAACAGTGAATTTGATTTGTGGACCGTCCCACCCACGCAGACTAGTGCCGAACAAGGATTATGGGTGGAGCATCTCCCGCTCTTCAGCATCAACGAAACAGGGCCCATCGAGTTCACCATCAGTAATGCGGATACGGTCTATGTGGATTTAGCCCATACGTTCTTGTATGTGAAAGCCAAGATCGTCAATGGGGATGGCTTCAGAATCGTCGACCAAGCAACCGTGGGCCCGACGAATCTCTGACTGCACTCTATGTTTCAACAGGTGGATATTATTCTCAGCGACAAACTCATCAGTGACTCGACCAACACGTACCCCTATCGAGCCTACATCGAGACGCTGTTGTCGTATGGACGAGAGGCTAAAAAATCTCAGCTGACAGCCCCTTTATTTTACCGGGACTCACCCGAGCACATGGGCACGGAGAACGACAATGCGAGATGGAGCAAACGGAAGGGTTTCACTGCGAACGGCAGCTCGCTCGATCTCATCGGTCAACTGCACGCAGACCTCTTCATGCAAGACCGGTACCTCTTGAACAAGATCGTCACCCAAGACGCAGTCTTGTATGTCCGAAAAGTGAAAACTAGCCGTTCAATTGGGACACATCAAAGCCTTGGAAACAAAACCAGCCCAGTACCCTATCCGACGTGTGCAAACCAAAGTGTTCTCTGTGCCTGTCGAGAATATCGGCGTCAACAAAGAAAACCTGTTCCTGGGGGAACTGCTCAAGCGATTGATCTTGGCCTGTGTGAAAAATACCAGTTTCAGCGGAGCCTACTCAGAGAACCCGTTTGACTTTAAACATTTCGGTGTCAATTTGTGGCCCCGCATGTGGACGGACAACAGGTCCCAGCCACGGCCTTAACACCGAACTTTGGGCGCGGAAATTTCATTCGAGCTTATCAGAGCCTGTTTACAGCGACCGATCAAATCATCCAGGATGAAGGGAATATGATCAGTCGGGAGGACTACGCGAACGGATACACTTGTTCTGTTTCGATCTGACACCCACCTTAGAGAACGACCATCAGCTGACCCTCGCCAAGCACGGCAATTTACGGTTGGAAATCCACTTTGCACGAGCCCTCCGAAGCACCATCAACGTGATTTGCTACGCCGAGTTTGACAACATCATTCAAGTGGACAAGGCGTGCAACGTCCTGTGTGACTTTACCACCTAACATGGATACAGACCAGATTACCACCGTGCTGGAGAATGACCCAGGGACACATATGGTCTTTCAAGGGGTGTTCGCTCGAGATGTGCGCCCATTAGATCATGTGTAGCCTGCCGCCTACGTCCTCAACACGGACCCGATGGATCGGCCCGGTCAACATTGGGTGGCCGTGTACTTGACAGAACAGCAGGGCGAATACTTCGATCCGTACGGCCTGCCACCCCTCCATCCCGATTTAACAGACTTCATGGACGAAGGCACAGAGACCTGGTGGTGGAACAGTCAAGCGTTGCAAGGCTTGAACAGTAGCGTGTGTGGTCAGTACTGCCTGTTTACCTCTACCATCGATGCCTGGGAAGAACGCTACCCACCATCGTACAGATGTTTGACTTGTACTCCAAGGCCGAGGCCAAAATTTCCCCTTTGTCTACTACTCAGCGATTTTTTTAACCCCCGTACGATGTAGTAAAACATGCATGTCTTCAGACTTGACTGTAGGTTGTCCTTTTGGTTTGCATGCTTTATAATGTTATAGACTGGCTGGTATTGATCCTCAAACTCTGACCAATTTAGATTGGTCAAAAATTATGATTCTGCTCTCGTGACGTAATGGCCTAGACAACTGATGCAGACGGTAAGCTGAATGAAGAGCGCTTCTTACCAAAACGTATATGCTTTTCCGAGGCAAAAATGCATTACAGCTCCGACGAATCATTGGCGGAACCAGATATCATTCGAAAGCCTGTATCCCGAACTTTCCACAGATATGATTACATTCCAAGAAGAACACTTTATAGGCGAGGATGGAAAAGTTATTCGCTCTCGAAAAGTTCGACACGTGGAAGTAAAACTGCATGCAAAATTATGCATGGCTTTCACACCACATCGGTGTGCCGATCTATGGAATAATTACACCTCTTAGGCAGCAACCTGGTTAGCAAGGTAAGCCTAAAGAACTACATTTTCAACGAATGCAAGGTTGTCTTGAGAAATTACAACACATATAAGGGAAGTGGGAAGAGGTGCCGACATACTGACAGAGTCATATGACTTCACAGTTTTGTCTTCCGGTTAACTTATTCTAAAGCACATACCAAGAATCTAACGATTCGTGATATGTGTTGTATCTCAGGTACGCTTTTATTGTACATGTTCATGTGGCAACTTGGATGGTATGACCACACGGCCCCTAGCACCTGCATAAGCGGTATTAGATACAAATCTAGAGAGCTATGATGGAAATGCTCTGACAACTCGTATATTGGTAATTGGTGAGCTGTTTCGCTGCGACAACTCGTACACTGGGGATTGGTGAGTTGTATCGTCGTCAGATGAAAATGACGGCATTTAACACAAAAGACTAGTCTGTAAGTATGATAAATTTCGATTTTCCATCACGACAAACGAACAAGCTACGCTAAACAAATATGGCGGCAGTTCGTCCGCTCGAAGTCAGAAAATTGTCGAACTTCAAAAATCCATATCTCGATAATCAGAATGTCCTACGTGCTGACCCTTTATAACTAAATCGTACAATATATGTATTTTCTAACCTTAGTTGGATTTGCCATGAAATTAGTTATAAATAGTTCATTCCAGCACTTTTTGTGACATAGTAAAACGCAGTTGACAGCTGTTTTCCTATAGGCTGCAATGGGATGTACAAAAAGCCGACTCAAATATAAAAATTATTTTCTCAGTAAATATGAAACATCAGGACAATATTCTCTTATGTGTGTACTTCCTATTTCCTATAGGAATTTATGCAATATGTATTCCTTCTGTGATAAACTCCCAATTTACTGAGGGCTGGTAGCGTGCCCTTTTCGCTACAAAGCGGTGTTGTCTGCGCTGTAGGTCACGTGGGGTAAACAGTCATCCTCCCCCTCCCCCTCCCCTCTCCCCCTCTCACCCATTTTTTAGTTTTACTTCCCCGGGTATAAACCCCTTCCCTTTTTTAAAATTAATGAGACTTCACGAGTTATAAACCTCTGTCCTTTTTTAATTACCGGTACCCGACCCGGTGGTTTATTACCCATCCCAGTGCCACAGCTGGGAAATACCCGTTGTCATGGAAATTTTCCCGGCGTAGCACTAGATGCCCCCGGCGTAGCACTAGATGCCCTCGATCCGCAAATAGAATAGGAGATTTCTAGAAAATTCCCCGTTGTAATGGAAATTTACCCGGCGTAGCACTAGATGCCCCCGGCGTAGCACTAGATGCCCTCGATTCGCAAATAGAATAGGGGATTTCCAGAAAATTCCCCGTCCCAGAGCCGACGTCATGATCTATACATAGAATAGGGAGTTTCCCAGCAAAAGCCCCAATTTGCTGGAAATCCCATGTTCTATGTATAGATGGTGACATCATGGCTATTTATAGATCATGGCATCATCGCTCCACGCCGGCGGCTATAAATAAGCTCGGTTTTCGAGATCTGTATTCATTTTCTCGAAGTCCAGGCGGAGCACTCTTACGCAGCATATTACGAATAATTTACACGACACGCTGTACAAATCCAAACAGTGGAAAAGTTAGAGTACTGACCATTCCGAGCATGCAACGATCGAGATCACCGTTCGCCAGGAATCCAAGCCCCACTGATGAGGGAAATTGTATCACAGATCCTGACGAACCGCCCATAGAAGCATTACCGATACAGGAAGCTGTGCGTACAATCTACCAACATCATTGGCCCACTATTCGGCACTGTTTTCACCGCCATCGCCCAATATTGGAATTATACAATTTCCGGTTAGAGGAAAACACCTGTCTCCCCCACTACGCCTATACTATTTTTGAAGACCAAGCTACAGCCTTCAAATTAAATGTTACCTTTGGGTATTTATTACGACATAAGGACACAGACCAGCTCCGGTACTTTTACCCCAGTAACAATACCCTCGTGTTCGACCAGCCCTTCACCATTACAGATCGGCCGTTCCTGGACACCATACTGGACCAACTAGATAAATTGGATAGCTTGGAATGGGCCCGACAACAACGCCCCAACACCAAATGGCAGTGGAGATGACGACAAATGTTACGTTTCACGTAACTAAAATGATCGACCACCCCATCGGCGCCGCCATTCATCTCCCGGAAACACAGACAAGGCATGTACGCCTTAGTGAGTGGGGCTCATAGTCCGTACACCGATCGGAAATGCCTGTTTCGCTGCCTGGCTATACATCTCAACCAGGCGCGACCCGACAAGTGTGATCGAATGGCCAACTGCTATTGTGAAAAATATTTACGTGAACAGAACATGGAAAAACAACACTTTCGCGGGGTCCCGTTATCACAAATGGATGTGGTGGAAAGCTTGTTCCACGTTAATATTGTCGTGTACAGTCTAGCCCAACACGTGGATGACAACAACATCGATGCGCCACAACTCACAGCCCGTTTTGTGCATCGTTCCCCGGGGAAGTACGACACAACTATGAACTTGAATTTGTACCAAACGGACACTGGCGGGCATTTCTCGTACATTACGGACATGAATATATATGCCCAGTCGTACAGCTGTAGTAACTGCCATCGCGTGTTTGACCGGTCTTGGCTTTTACACCGTCACGAGAAAACCTGCAACAATACTGCCAAACGAAAATTCCCCGGCGGCGTGTTCCACAATATACCCACCATATTTGAAGAGCTGGCAGATGAAGGTATTGACGTTCCCATGGCCCGCCGTTATTTCCCGTACCGAGCCTGCTACGATTTTGAAGCTCTACTAGAACCCATGGAGAAGGTATCGACTAAAACCCAATGGACCCAGCGTCACATTCCTTTGAGTGTGAGTATCCAGACCAACGTGCCCGGTTACGACGCCGCTCCGGTCTGTTTCGCCTCTACTGGCGATTCACATGAACTGATTACCCGGATGATGGACTACCTGGAGACCCTTAGTCAAGCCAGTGCGGCACATCTCGCCTCGACTACCTACCATGATGTATTAGCGGCACTTGATACACGTATTTCAACATCGGATGGGGAGGACGATACTGACGACGAAGACGAAAGCGAGAACGAGGGACCCAAACCACCTAAACCCTACGCTCAGAAACTAAAATTGCGTTTACTGGAATATATGAACCAATTACCCGTCCTCGGGTTCAATTCCGGACGGTACGATCTGAACTTGATCAAAGAATTCTTGTACCCCTACCTCGCCAAAGCCAGAAACAATCACATCGCTCTATCCACGACTTCACTCCGCTTTCTAGATGTTCGGAATTACCTGGCGCCGAATTACCGCTATGACCAGTGGGTAAACTGTGCGCAGAGGAAAAGTTGCTTTCCATACACCTACATGACCAGTCTCGATCGTCTGGATGAGACGCAACTTCCACCCAAAGAGGCCTTCTACAACGATCTCAATAGATAAGCATTATCTGGCACCCTCTATATCAAACTGCAACACGTGTGGGTCCGTGAAGGTATGAAAATACCCCGCGATTTCCTCGTCTATTACAACAATCTGGGTATCGTCCCTTTTCTTGAAGCTAACGACAAAATGGTCGCCTTCTACCGAGATATGGGTGTCGACGTGTTTAAAGACTGTGTAAGCATCCCCGGTCTAACCCTGCGGTATCTGTTCCAGGATTTACCCACTTTCTTCGCCCTCATCGAACAGAAAGACACCGACATGTTTGACTTTTTGAAAGGAAATATCGTGAGCGGCCCCAGTATTATATTCCATCGGTACCATGAGAGAGAGCTAACCCGCAGTCGAGGAGGAAAACTGTGTCAGAAAATAATCGGATTCGACGCCAATGCCCTCTACCTATCGCGTTTGAGTAAACCCATGCCCGCAGGTCATTATACCCGGTGGCTCCCTGAGGGGCGGGAATTCAAAGCCCAACCTTCTACAAAACATCAAGCAGAACAATGGCTGGATTGGGAAAGTCAGCGACGAGGCGTCACTATCCGTCACCAAGGCAACCACACGGAAAAAACAAATTGGAGATTGGCGCCTTCCCGTGGACGGATTCGCCATGATCAATAAAATACTGACCGTGTTCCAGTTCCATGGCTGTTATTGGCACGGCTCACAGGAGGGCGCTATAACGAGCGCCATGGACTGACGCCAGCCGCCTTACGTCAAGAAGTAGACCAGAATCGTGACTATATACGGGGGTTGGGGTACGCCTATGTACAAATATGGGAATGCGAGTTCCACCAAATGCAACGCCGTCAACCTGACTTGTACTCCTTCCTACACGCCCATGATCGGCTGCTGGATTACCGGACTATCATCACCATGGCCGACATCCTACGCACTGTTCAGACGGGAGACCTCTACGGGTTCGTGGAATGTGATCTTCACTTCCCTGACCACCTGAAAGACACATTTGCCGAATGCCCATCCACCTTCAAAAACACCGAGGTGGGACGAGATGATATCGGGGACCATATGCGCGCATACGCTGAAGAACACAACTACCTAACCCGACCGCGGCGTATGTTGATCGGTAGTATGTGTGGCAAAAAAAATATTGCTGGGCACTACTTTACTACGTTGGTATATGAGCCACGCACTGGAAATGACCAAAATATACCAAGTCATGGAGTTTACTCCCAAGGCTTGTCTTGGGAAGTTTGCGGAGGACTTGACCACTGCCCGTCGGGAGGGAGACGCCGACCCCAGTAAAGCCATCATCGGGGAAACGATGAAATTACTCGGGAACAGCGGATACGGGAAAAAGGTAACCAACCAGGACCGCCACGTCACCGTGAAAATTTGTACCACAAAACAAGCCTGCAAACGCCTGATTTCACCCCTATACCGACACACGGAGATGATTGACGACACCACGTACGAAGTGACTTCAGCCAAAAAGACCATCATGTACAACCTGCCGCTACAAATGGGTGCATGGTATACCAAATAGCCAAACTGCGAATGCTGGAATTCCTATACGACTTCATGGGTGAGTATACGACTTCATGGGGATCTGTGACTCTGTCATTATGTCGGCACCTCTTCCCACTTCCCGTATATGTGTTGTAATTTCGACCAATCAGACTGGCAGTAGATGGAAATAGAAACGGATTCTCCATACATGGCCGTTTTCAACCCGGACTGGGAATCGCTCGTGAAACCCGAACTACGAGCACAGTATGAAGCGGAACGAGATGAATGGCTGCCGAGAAAAGACAATTACAACTATGACAAAAGAAACCCCGGCCTCTTCAAACTCGATTGAAAGGGTGAGGCCATGATCGCCCTGTGCTCAAAAACGTACTATTGCGATGGAGAGGGGAACAACAAATTCAGCTGTAAAGGGGTCAGTCGTCGGAACAATAACATCACCAAAGCCCTGTACCTCGATGTACTCCAGAGCCAGACCAGTGTCAGTGAGACCAATGAAGGTTTCCGAGTCGTCCAGAACCAGATGCGCTCGTACACCCAGGAGCGGTACGCCTTCACCTTCTTCTACCCCAAACGCAAAGTTCTCCCAGATGGTGTGACTACAACGTATCTGAATATTTAGAGTGATAAATATACTAAATATGAACTTACACCGAGGATAGTCCACTGGAATTCTAATGTTATAATAAGGGGAAATAACTGTTGTATATATGTTGTTGACCACAAGGTATCTGGACATTTAGAGTGATAAATATGCTAAAGATGGACTGACACTGCGGATATTCCACTGGACTTCTAATGTTATATTAAGGGGAAATAACTGTTGTATATATGTTGTGTTCTTTGTTATAAAATGTGTTTATTCCTACAACAATGTGGTTTGTGGTTCTTTTGTATACCGTAGTTAACCATTTGAAAGAGCTAATTCGGACGTATTGACCTTGGTGACTGACCCTCGTATTTATGGCCAGGTCCCTCGTTGCCCTGGTGGCAAAAAACTGGAACTAAGGGGCGATAACTCCGGGCTGTCACGTGACCCGGAACTGACCCCTGTGCACCCTTATTAATATCCGCAATTTTAAAAGGGGATCTGGACCCTTACTGAGGGTGCATTCCACACCTAAATGATGTGCGGTTAAAATAGATATGGGTTCGGGTCTTCGGCCTTAAATATATGTAAAATCTTTAACAAAACCCCTGTGAAAGTATATATTTTCTGAATGGGCACACCCCTGCCATTATTCCAGGAGACAAGTGAGCTATTCAAATTGGAAAGGAAAGACGTGCAATCCTCCTTAAACCTTCTTCAACTTTTCTGAAAAACTCCATAAAATGTACGAAAATGTGCCAAATTCGACCCACCATCCAGAGAAAACAAACGAAATGATTTTCTTGTTAGACTTGTGAAAGTTTCTCCGTCCAACGGGCATTTTAAAAAGCGAAAAAAATCAGGGGGTCGACCTACTCGTTTTTTGTAAAATTTTATCGCCATAAGGGAATCATCATTTTCGTTCCCCGAAAAAGTGAGGATTTTGTCCTGCCAGATATTCAATTCCGGAAACGATTAACTCTGTAGTGGCGCGTAGATGCGATAAGCAAGCAATTGTTATATCCTCGTTTGAAGAAATGGTTACGTCCAGCAGGGTGATACTACAGATATCAGCTAGTAGAAAGGGAAGAAGAATTACCATGCTGTCAAAAACAGGCGACCTTCCTTATTATGAAATTAGGGAGGGGCCATTTGTGCGAAACCGTGGCCTAGTGTGGAGTGCACCCTTAAGGCTAGGATGTTTTCTCAGAATTTCTTTTCTCAAGGCTATGCCAATCTGGAAGTGTTTGCGAGTTTCTTGGTATGCGACACTTGCTTGTAGTATGCGGTTTTGTCGGATATCCCGTCAATCACTTTCCCCCTACCCCATCTTTGTTTTTGCGACTTTTGCTAAAAAATCACGAGTTTACGAGCTCAATAAGAATATCATAGCATTAGGCTTTGACCGTGACAATGAAACCCATGTACAAAGATCGGAGCGTTGACCAGCGTTCGATTGAGGCATTAGAAGCAAAATAAACGCAAAAATTCCTGAAATTCGAGCCAAATTGTCAATCATTTTTCATTCCGACTTTTCCAAAAGATTGGGGGGTGGGAGTACAAACTCCGAGATAAAAGGGACAAAACTAGAATAATACGATGTCATTCAATTTAGATCAGGGTACTGGTGTGATCCGTATTGAAAATTAATCACTTTGACATTCACATTGACAATAATGAGACATACAGGTCACTAATCGTAACATATATGCCCAATCAAGGGGAGCTAATTCTGTATAGGTCCAAATAGCATATGTGCAAGGCCAATGCTATCATACCATGTAGTATGCATAAAATCGAAACATTTCTGACTAAGATGAATGAACTTTATGATCCCGTTTGATATCAAGTCATTACAAGGTCCGAATAAGCGCTTTTAACGAGTGTAGTGAAGGAGAACATACAATATTTGGCCTACTCGTGTATTATAACCGTGCAGTGGCGCCTACATTAAGGGTGCATTCCACACCTAAATGATGTGCGGTTAAAATAGACATGGGTTCGGGTCTTCGGCTTTAAATATATGTAAAATCTTTAACAAAACCCATGTGAAAGTATATATTTTCTGAATGGGCACACCCCTGCCATTATTCCAGGAGACAAGTGAGCTATTCAAATTGAAAAGGAAAGACGTGCAATCCTGCTTAAACCCTCTTCAACTTTTCTGAAAAACTCCATAAAATGTACGAAAATGTGCCAAATTCGACCCACCATCCAGAGAAAACAAACGAAATGATTTTCTTGTTAGACTTGTGAAAGTTTCTCCGTCCAACGGGCATTTTAAAAAGCGGGGAAAAACAGGGGGTCGACCTACTCGTTTTTTGTAAAATTTTATCGCCATAAGGGAATCATCATTTTCGTTCCCCGAAAAAGTGAGGATTTTGTCCTGCCAGATATTCAATTCCGGAAACGATTAACTCTGTAGTGGCGCGTAGATGTGATAAGCAAGCAATTGTTATATCCTCGTTTGAAGAAATGGTTACGTCCAGCAGGGTGATACTACAGATATCAGCTAGTAGAAAGGGAAGAAGAATTACCATGCTGTCAAAAACAGGCGACCTTCCTTATTCTGAAATTAGGGAGGGGCCATTTGTGCGAAACCGTGGCCTAGTGTGGAGTGCACCCTGACCTACTTCCGACAGGGGGCGCCACCAGTCTTGTGACGTCGCTTCCGGTTCCGGTCACGTGACCGCAAGTGACGTTTGACCCCTGCGTGTCATGATTAATATGCGGTATTGTGCGCATGCGCAGGAGTCAAAGGTTACCGTCGCCGGAACCGGAAGTGACGTCACAAGACTGGTGGCGCCCCCTGTCAAAAGTAGGTCAATGAGGTTCCAGATGCACTTTATATACTACTATCGTGACCATGATCAATATTCATATATTATCTTATTGGAAAGTATATTTCTATGGGATTTACAAATATGCGAATTAATTTGCTGTGAGATGATAGGTATAAAGTTATTCCAATTTAAATGCTTGTCTTTTCATACGTTTATTTTTCACGAAGTTAAAAAAAACTTCCATCCACTTGATAACTTTGCCAAGTAGAACAACCCTTCAACAAAATATCAGTTTCTATTTTTTTTAAATCTTTGGCCTAGATATTTTTCTGTGAATTCTTCAATCTTAGAAAACTGAATACAATGGTCTAATTTTGAACATTAGTAGCTCGGGGGAACCAGGACCTATTTGAAAAAAAAATATGAAGCACTGCTACTGTCATTCCAAATTTCAAATTCCTATGCCGTGACGAATAGTTCACTAGATTAAACAGGTTTCTTTATACAACTGCAGAAATGAAGAAATGGAAGTAAAGCAATAAACAGAGGCTTTTTACTGATAGCGTTGCTGCCTGCACTGATTGCCTACCACAAGTATGAATGGTCAGCTTAATGTGGCCGATACTCAAATCCGGTAAAAATTATTCCATGCATTATAAGACTTCAAAGGCTCAAATTTCACCAAATCGAAAATTATTTCACCAAAACGGTCTCATCCAGAGAAACTATCGAATTAGTTCGTAAGGAGTGTTGAATAAAGTTTCTTCCGTAGATTTGGATGTCAGGTGGGACACAAGTCCTTAAATGACCTCATATTTATCCTCTTTGACTCAGAAGTTTCTATGTAGTTCCTATGCAGTTCATCTGCCAATCCTCGAAGAAAGTAAAATGACCCCATATTTATCCTCTCTGATTGATGTGTTACCAATGGAGAAAGTTAAATGACCGTATAGATATCCTCTTTGACTAAATTTAATGCCTGCTTGAGAAGTTAGAGTTAATTAGAGCATTTTCACAAAGTGGATGCTCTTATGTTTTCATGAGAAACGACTCCGCCGGATCCGCCGCCGCCGCCGCGACTTTAAACGTGAATATCTCTGGAACCGTTAAATATTTTCGGGTCAGACTTTGTGTGCTATCTCCTTAGGCCTGGGAAATTTGTCTGGTTGTGGTTTGATTGCCGCTGTTCACCACCAGGTGGCCCTGTAGTCAGAGCACAGGTAAACCTTCTCTAGCGATTTTGTCTGAACGGCTTTTGTTTGATTTCTGTGAAATTTTATCACAATAGTCTTGGAAGGATAGGCAATGTGCTGAAAAGGTTTTGGTGTAGCTGGCATAACTATAAAGGCACGTTTTTGCGTCCCAAACAAGAGGTTTTTCGTGAAATGAAAATATATCAATTGTTTTTATAGAAATATTTAAAATTGTTCTATTCTAGATTGCCAACCATACATAGGATTGCTGACATGACAAGTCCCTTTCGGTGCAAACCAAATTGCCATTTAAATGAAAAACGTCAAAACCTCCATAACCATTATCATGATTAAAGTATTTTCCATTGAACTCTTATGTGCCTTCTCCCTGGGGATTCAGATTTCAGCTGCTTTTTTTTCGTGGTATTTGGTCATCACTAGGTGACGCTATAGACCTGAATGCAGGTAAACATGTGTAACATGTTATCTTCTAAACAACTTCTTTGATTTCCATGAAATTTGGGTATAATGATCTTGCAAGATAGTCAAAGGACTGACAAGATTTTGGTGGTGTTGGCGACATTATGGAGGCATGTTTTGCATCTCAAAATAAGATTTTTTTGTTCACAAAAATGGAAATTTACTTCTTTGAATCAAGGAAAAGTAATTCTAATTCTATGACACAGTGATAGCTCACACAACCAGTGAAGGTTCCCGATTTATGTTGAATGTCGTTGAAGTACTATAAGCAGCATTTTACAACAACAACAACAACAAAAACGCTGACTTCCAGTTGTTTGGCATTTATATTTGCCGGCATTGATTCAGATAGAATACAACAACCTATTTCATACAATCAGGAATGAAAAAAGGGTTCAAATCGCAGAGAAAAAAAGGGGCAATTTGAAATTTTATTTTTATCCTGATATTCAATTTTTTAATGTCGGAGTGCCTGTGAAACAAAAAATAAAGTTGGTGTTGCCTCACACTGGGTTTCGCCCATTGGTAAGGAAATCCCTCCTCAGAGGGACTACTACTAGGGATGATTCCCGATTGCGCATCCTCCATGGGTATATGCCCCATCCTCTGTCCCCTCCTTAAAAAACTGCCACACCGAATAGTGGGTGTGCCCACATTAGGAAGATCCATTGATAGCCCTGTATTCGGCGGAAATGCTCTTCTCCCGTGTTTCACACGAGCTTTCATTAGTTCAGTGGATAAAGTTAAGTGACCCCTTATTTTTCTTCTTTGAATGAGATGTTGCTATTCAGCTGGTCTGCCACTGAAGAAAGTTAAATGACCCCATTTTTATCCTACTGTTCTGAGGTTCCGGGCTCTAGGCGGCCCCTGGATCTTCGCCTGTTGGGCTCTGGGGATTTCCTTATTTTATCTTTGTGTAAATGAATCGTATCGGTAGGCGTATTGGTTTCCTTTCCATGAACTAAAAGTCATCCTTTTGTATGTGTTAAATATGACTACAATACAAGCGGCGTCATTCATAATTCAGCCGTCGTCCATTAAAGAATATCCGCGTCCATAATCCAAAGACCTATTCCATATCCATATAACAGCATTAGCACCAAATTCAAAAAAGACCATCATAGTATACATAAACATAGGCTAGTTTCCTGCAAGAGAGAAGCGGTCAACAGTTTTCAATGATGCCGACAAGACATCATGATGTTCCAAAAATATAAAATCCGTATCGCTGATCAGTATTCCTAATCCATAATAATCGTTCTAAAGTCGTTATCTAGAGAATGGTGTATCTCAGTCACGCTTTGATTGTGACTGTTCATGTGAGCACCATGAGGATCTTGAAGTACATGGGTTCATACGGCCCCTAGCCCCGGGTTAAGCGGAATTAGACACAAGTTACGAAACGTAACGCCATAGATCTTGCACGCTACGCTCGTATTTTGCTATCAGCATGCGATATATATCGCCAAATTTGAGAAACTTTGAGTGGAGGCGCTTGGTGGTGTAGCCTTGTTTTATAAGTTTCTGCAACAATGTTTTGTGACGTTGATTAAAATCGTCACATTTAACACAGGATCTAGCAAATGCTACTAAGCGAGATATGTATACGCCATATGTAGGTCCCACTGGAATATTACTGTCCAGAAAGGGATAGTTTACGATGTCGAAATTATAATCATCTCTTTTGTCATAAAGTCGACGAGAGAGAATGCCCGCTTCATTTTTATAGAGATAGAGATCTAAATAAGATGTGCCTGTAGAGCTATCTGTAGTTTCCTTCAAATCCAGTGAAGATGGATATATATCCTTCACTGCGTCATTTATATAGCGATTATCCACAGCGAGAAGATCGTCTATATGGCGTTTGGTGAATGAGAAGGAACGGGCTTTGAATGGATCGGTTTTTGAAAGCGCCTGCATATAGTCATATTCATAAGAGAACAGATACAGGTCAGCTAACAGGGGTGCGCTATTAGTACCCATTGGAATACCTATATGCTGTTGATATATTGTGTTGCCAAATTTCACATAGATCTTTTTAATGCAGGCATGAGATGCGATTTTTTCAATATCTTATAATTGAGAAAACAATCGTGAAAATAGAACCATATCCAACCAGTTTTATTTCCGGCAAAACGCTCAGAACGCATCTCCGGCGATCTAGGACCCTGGAGCTTCCGGAGCCTAGACGGCCCTGGACCCTCACACGCTGGGCTGTGATAGTCGACCCCCACTATGAATTTTCACTGGATCCGCCCTTGTTTATCCTCTTTGATTGAAGTGTTACTATGTAGTTCCTCTGCTACTGAAAAGAAAGTTAAATGACCCATACTTGTCTTCTGCTACGTCACTATGTAGTTCGTCTACCACTACAGACAGTTATATGACCTCATATTTATCCCCTTTGGTTAAGATGTTCCTAGTCATGGAAAGAATTAAGGGCCTGAAGGCCTCAGCTTGTCGTAAGAGTCGAGTAGAATGTAAAAAGGGGGGGGGGGGGGTTCGAGCACACGGAAGCCGATGACGTCACAAAAAACAATGTTGATATTGTTGAATGAGGCATGAAATGCGTAAATTCCTTAATTATACCCCTAGGGCGACCAAATTTTGTTTCGGAGTATAAAAAAAAATTCGATTTTTTTTTTCGTCGTATTTTCTATAAATTACCCATGGCGATATCTCGGAAACTAAGACGGATAGAGACTCACGGCTTACGGCGTCGTATTCCCCTCGTATAGATACACAATAAAGGCCCTATACAATTTTATCGCCCGGCGGTAACTTTCGCCGCAATTAGACGATAATCGGTGTCACGTGATTCGGCCATTTCTCGCGAAATAAGCGACATACGCGCACGCTGTTTGTGGCGTTGTATTCCTCGTATCGAGGTCTACCGTAAAGCTCCTATACGAATTAATCGTATCTCCGTAACTTTCCCCGCTATTCGGGTGCGCATGCGTGGTGGTGGTGGTGGTGGTGGTGGTAGTATACTGGACTCACACACACACTTGGAGCGATAGTATGCTCTTTCTTGCACCCGGAGAATGTAAAATGTGTATGCTTTATGGGAAAATAGGACGATTTGTCGACCATTGTGTTCCAGCACAGGCAGCAAATTCACATACTTGGAGCCATAGTATACTCTTTCTTGCACCCAGAGAATGTAAAATTTGTGTGTGGTCATAAGTAGGTCGAGACGATCTTCGCAACTAGGTTAGTAGGTCAAGTTGACGTCATATCCGTGTCAAAGGTCACTTCCGGTCACGGTACGGCCCAACAAGAGTTATCTCCCCCTACATATCGGTCTGTTAGGCCTTACCTTAACGTCTTATCCTAACGCCCTAGCATACCAGTTTTTCTTTTCTGGGCAAACCCTTGTTCTGTTCATAGATCACACGGAAGTAGTAGAGAAGGGAAGTTTCGGAGGTGCAATGAAGAGCGTTTGGGGAGATGAGGGCCTTTATCCATACGGCTACCTGGTAGAGTTACCTTAGCGTATGTGAGGAGGAGGAGGAGGAGTAGGCATGAGGAGGTGGAGGAGGAGGAGGAGGAGGAAGAGTGAGGAGGAGGAGGAGGAGGAATTATATGACTAGACAAAGCAATACAAAAATTACTAAATAATCGCTTTATTCATCAACTCATAGCACTGCACAAATAATGAAAGAAAACTGCTTATATGAAAAACGTCTCCATTGTTGTGGGTATCATTTCGACATCTAGTCTTCCATTCAATGTTTATGTACGAATATTTCCCTTCTTTCACGAGTTCTTCATCGCCTGCTATAACCAATGGTAGCCCGTCTGCGAATCTATAAGGCTAGCCCACACGGCAACATCTTCTATATTTCACCATGAACGCTACCGAGTCCACGCTGACCGATGTAAACTTTGAACCCCACGATGGGGATATTCTAGCCGAAGCATTACGTAGAACCAACGTTCAACTCGATGCTATTATCAATACATTCCAAGCTCGGACCAATGATGCCTCTCAGTACCAACGCATGCGTTGTCATCTTATCACGCTCTTAGATGACATCCAATTGTTGACCCGAGTATGTCTTCTACTGCATAAGAAACAGATAGGATCCGAAGACGATACCAACACAACTACCCGTGCCCAGAATCTGCTGACCTTGCATGTGGCATTTCAAAGCTTTATGGAGACGCAGCTGGAAACTGGAAATTATCTTCTTCAATCGACTTTGAGTGACAACGAGGACTCCGAAAATGTCCATTCCCAATAAAGATCCCTTTAATTCCCCGAGAATCGTCCTAGAGACGACTGTGTGTCCGCCATACCTCGTAAAACACCTCTTTACGACATTCCGTGTTGTCATACCTATATCATAACTCTGAGAGAAATGTTTGCATTCCTTTAGAAACCGTTGAACGCATCATGTCGGCAGAAGACAATCTTGACTATGTAGATATGTGGATTAAATTTTATCGAGACCAGAGTAGAGCTTACCTAAAGGAGGAAATTTGTAAGATTGGGGGACAGAGAGTGCATTCTCCTCCAAACTCTCTTAATATTGCACAAGGCAACAGTACGGTGAACACGACTAACAAATCACGTATAATAGAAATGACAGTTGAACTAATTTCACCGGCACAGCGAGTTGTAGAGCAGGCTAAAGCGTCACTTAGACAGCGTACTTAGACAGCGTCACAAAGTAAGCGTGCACGCGCCAGTAAAGGAAACGCGGAAAGAAGAGGAGGAGGAGGAGGAGGAGGAGGAGGAGGAGGAGGAAGAGGAGGAGGAGGAGGAGGAGGAGGAAAGGAGGAAGAGCATATACCGTATAGTATAAAATATAGAGAGAAGTGATGTTAGAATTAATCTACGTTTTGGCAGAGAAGCATCAACATGACAAACAAGTGTACAGTGTGTCAGAAAACATTCTCGCGTCCAGATACCCTGATGACACATCAACTTATACACCAACAGGAGACTCGACCGATAAAAGCAGAACATCCGTATAAACGTACTCGCGAGACTTCATCTATGAGTCTTTCAAGAGCGTCACAACATCCATTTACTATGATCGTCAGCGGCCCGACTGGTTGTGGAAAGACATCATGGGTAATGCAATTTTTGGAATCTGCTAATATCCATCCCTCTCCAACACGCATCGTATGGTGTTACAGTCAATGGCAGTCAGCCTATGGATCTACAAGTCTGAAAAATGTAAACTTCCTCCCCGGCATACCCCATGACATAGGCGAAGAGTATTACTTCGACCCCGACCAAACCAACGTTATTGATCTGGACGATTTGATGGGTGAGGTAAAGCGCGATGAAAAAGTTGCCGGCCTATTCACCAAAAGGGTCGCATCACAGAAATTTGTCCGTAATTTATCTGACTCAGAATCTCTTCCCTCAAGTCACGGCATCTCGAGATATCAGGCTAAACTGTCAGTATTTCGTCCTATTCAATAATCCTATTGATAGACAGCAAATTAGCACGTTCGGGAGACGGATCTTTCCTCGGGATACGACACGTTTCATGGCAAAATTTCACGAAGCCACATTTCGTCTGTACGGTTATCTGTTCATCGATTTAAAACCCCATACAGCGGAAAATGACAGACTGTCCACCAATGTAATATCAGGCGATGAGGAACTCTTGAAAGAAGAAGAACAACTGCCACCTCGTCGAGCCCCAATTCATAATCCATCAACTCAAATTCAACGCATACCATCTCACGATCCGGCATGGTCCGCTAAGAGGAATGAACAAGTGGGAGAGGGATTATATACGAAGATGGATCCACCGTGGTTCAAACGGAATGAAAATGACGACGAGTCTCAGCAGAGGTAGATGGTCCTTAGGAACGGGAATGAAATGGAACGACGAAAGAGAAAATACCCTTCAGATGACGAACTCATCCATCCTGGGGAAATAGATCTACCTACCCACTTGCGGAAACGGGTCAAATATAACGTGTGGAAAAACATGTTCGGTAAACCTACCGCGATAGATTGTAGGGTTGACATTGACGAGAGAAAACAGCGATATACAAGCCAAGGTTACGACGAGGATGAGTCTGGTGCAAATGCTATGGAGGATTATACTCCAACGATGATGAAGACCTTACGTCAAAAATACTACAATCTCCTCGTGAACATACAAAAGCTACAAACCGATTATATTCATAACGAGATCTTGAAAACAACGAGGCGTCTGCAAACGATATACGACATAGACTACGAGGAAGCACTCAAACAGACGATTAAGATGCGGAAATGCTTATTCGATAAGTTGATTGATGACGGTGATAGCGAGGACTCCGAATAAACACCCCAGTGGAAATATGCGTACATAAACATTGAATGGAAGACTAGATGTCGAAATGATACCCACAACAATGGAGATGTATTTCATATAAGCAGTTTTCTCTCATTATTTGTGCAGTGCTATGAGTAAATGAATAAAGCGATTATTTAGTAATTTTCGTATTGCTTTGTCTATATTTTGTACTAGTCATATAATTCCTCCTCCTCACTCTTCCTCCTCCTCCTCCTCCTCCTCCTCATTCCTCCTCCTCCTCCTCACATACGCTAAGGTAACTCTACCAGGTAGCCGTATGGATAAAGGCCCTAATCTCCCCAAACGCTCTTCATTGCACCTCCGAAATTCCCCGTTCTCTACTACTCCTGTGTGATCTATGAACAGAACAAGGGTTTGCCCAGAAAAGAAAAACTGGTATGCTAGGGCGTTAGGATAAGGCGTTAAGGTAAGGCCTAACAGACCGATATGTAGGGGGAGATAACTCTTGTTGGGCCGTACCGTGACCGGAAGCGACCTTTGACACGGATATGACGTCAACTTGATCTACTAACCTAGTTGCAAAGGTCGTCTCGACCTACTTATGACCACACACAAATTTTACATTCTCCGGGTGCAAGAAAGAGTATACTATGGCTCCAAGTGTGTGAATTTGCTGCCTGTGCTTGAACACAATGGTCGACAAATCGTCCTATTTTTCCATAAAACATACACATTTTACATTCTCCGGGTGCAAGAAAGAGCATACTATCACTCCAAGTGTGTGTGTGTGGGTCCAGTAAACTACCACCACCACCACCACCACCACGCATGCGCACCCGAATAGCGGGAAAAGTTACGGAGATACGATAAATTCGTATAGGAGCTTTACGGTAGACCTCGACACGAGGAATACAACGCTACAAACAGCGTGCGCGTATGTCGCTTATTTCGCGAGAAATGGCCGAATCACGTGACACCGATTATCGTCTAATTGCGGCGAAAGTTACCGAGATATCGCCATGGGTAATTTATAGAAAATACGACGAAAATCGGCAAAGTTCAAAAAAAAAAAATGGATTTTTTTTTACTCCGAAACAAAATTTGGACGCCCTAGGGGCATAATTAAGGAATTTACGCATTTCATGCCTCATTCAACACTATTAACATTTTTTTTGTGACGTCATCGGCTTCCATGGCTTCTGTGTGCTCGAACCCTCCTTTTACATTCTACTGAGTCGTCTAACTGGGGTACATGTGCATGGGGTTTCCTGGTATAAACATGAATAGGAGCACACCCGTGAGGTCCCGGTAAGAAATAAATATAACCCAAAAGCCGTGATGCGAGAGAAATATTGTTAAAAGCGATGTTAAATCATATTCACTCACTCACTGACCTGGGTTGTCATTGTGCACACCTCATGACATGAGGTTTCTCGTCTATGACCAGGTATATTATATATAGATATCGGCAGATACGGAGTTTCATTTTATTAAACATTTCACATTTGGAGCTACGAAAGTTGAAATATTCGAGTTTAATCGAAGTAATTTTAAAAATACGGCCTTTGTTTAAGTGAACTTCTAACTTCTACGTTTCCCCCCAAAATGTTCAAAACTTATGGGTTTCCTACACATAGGATTTGCCAAACAGTTTGGTCATGCAGGTCAGGTGTTAATCAGATTGCAGTCTAGTGCCTGTACATGTTGAATTTCTTTGTGGAAAGTGAAAGTTTGACGACGAAAATCTCAACTAGGGAACACTTTTCCTCAGAAATTATTTCAGCATAATAAGGGAATTGTTTTAGACTATACACCCTCAAAATGCAAGTGTTGTATCTAACATTATAAATATTCGAGTGACAACATTATATAAAGTGTTATATTTGTAACACTCTTAGAAAGGTTGAAAAAAAGTGATATATCTTACATCATAGTAGGAGCAATACAACACTTACAAGTGTTAAATTCGGCTTTGTAAAGTGTTGTATTGCTCTTGATACAGCAATATAATGTTGGATGTAACACTTTTTTCAACACTTTCTAAGAACTTTCCAAATATAACACTTTATACAGTGTTTTCACTCCTTCGACATTCATACTGTTAAATGCAACACGTTCATTTTAATAGTGTATAAAGATGCATTATTAAGATAAATTGTATTTTTTTCCACCCTAGATCAGTCCTCGAGTGCTTAAAACCCTCCTGTCTATATGGCTCCACGATGGTTCCACATTTGGTTACACTTATGTCTGTCAGCTAAAGATTGTATTTTTGCCCAGTAATTCAATGTTGTCTTCATCTTCGCATATTTCGCTAATTCAAAGCTACAGAACCTGGATAACATGTCTCTATACATTCAATCCGAGGAATCGAACCCCACCTCATATTGATCCATAGCATCACTTTCATGTAATTGTTTTTTGTTTTTTTTGTTTTTTTGTTTTTTCAGTTTTCATTTATTACCGGATGGTATAGCCACGGTTTTACAAGCAACCGCTACAGTTCCACGTGGCCATGGAATACGGGGCAAAGATATTATAGTATTGATACTGTAATACAACAATGCATATGATATAGCCAGAACGTAATAATTTTACTGACAATCGTTACGTTATTCCAATACAAATTTCCAGGTTAAAGTTGCTGCATTCTGTTTGATTTAAAAATAAATTTGTGACCGATTCTGACACGTTCCAGCAAGGACCAATATCAATATGACAATGGGGCGTGGTTAAAAGGAATGACATTTGTCGGTACATTCTGGATTAGTTTAAATACATTGTTGTGGATTAACATTCTGGCGTGAAAAATATAAAAGAACAATGTTACCATATTACGTTGATGAATAATAAATTGACCCATCGAGCGCCGATTATTGACACGTGCCAACAATGAATATTAATATGGAATTTGGGGCGTGGCTAAGAGAGAAAGGCTTTTGACAACTGTCTCAGATACAAAGATAATGCAGCAATATATCACATAAATGGTAATTCTCCAAGCCGTCCATGGCCGAGTGAAAACTCTATACCATCTATATAAATTTAGTATATTTTTTGAAACTATGGACAAAGACACGACATCGACAGTAATCATTGTAATAAAAAAAAGGAAACGAGGATTAAATACTGACAAGGACCGATAAGGAAAAATTGTAAAAAAAAAAAATATAGCTACTAAAAAAGATGAATGTTAGACGTTAAAATGAACATCTTCAAAACATCAGGGACAAATATATCGGATGTATTATCACTTTCATGTACAACCATATAGAAATTAACAAGAAGAGTTATCTCCCTTCCACTATTATACATTTTTGTTGATATCACCAGTTTATTGATATTTCTCGGACGCCAGACACCTTAACCGGAATATCACTCAATTACATCCCTGTGAAACCATGTAAGCTCTGTGAAAAATATTACACGCGTGATGATGTCGTCTTCTTTCATTCGCCATTGTTTGTACTGCATGATCTCGCATGCGCTTTTATCTTAATTACAATCGATAGATACACAGGTGTTCACAGTGTCTGTAGAATCGCTGGCGCCCTGGCCATTTGCAAGCTTTACATTGTGCTTGCTGGTGTAGTGCTGATATGATCTGCCTGATATCACTGCGACCAGGAGTTTTAGCACAGCTATCCTTTTATTATTCTTTATTAAACTGGACGTTAACAGACTGCTGGTTAGTATATGGAAAAAGCTATTTGTCTATCGACCCATGGCAAAATTGTGTACGAAGGATATAAAGTTTCACGTATTATGTCCGTTTAACGATCACTGCCCTATTTAATCTGTCTTTCCAACAACATAATTGACACTTACCCATATTCGTTATCCTTATAAAATTGAAATAACAAAAAAATTGTTTCAACCTCGAGTTTATCTAAATTTTTGGAGAAACATTTCGGAACAGTTCGTAAAATGCAACGTCGATAATAAGAACATCAAAAAGATGCAAAAGATCAGAATGACGTTTGCATGGTATAGAGAATACATAAGAACAACAATTTCATCTGCAAAAAATGTCAAAATATAAATATTTTCGGTATCGCAAGTTACGGTTAATTAATATATTTATTAAGGATGAAAATAATCCCCGCGTTTCAATATTCATCCACAAACTGACGATATTTAAAATAATATATTTAAGATTAAAAGATTAAAATTCCTTGTTTGAGTGAGATATTAATAAATTAAATTCTAGTTCATAAATTCAATTTTTTATGAGTTTACATAATGTTTAAGTTTCGGAATAATAAAAGGTCAGTTGCCTAAAATGGGTATAAATTTGGACGTTCAGGAATATAGTATACTAAAATATGCTATACTATATCAGTGGAGTAAAATCTTCATAATTCATTATGATGGGAGCCTTTGTGTGTACAAAACCATCATATACGATACGTTAACAGGTAAAAATCTTATACTCATAATCGATCAACAAATCGTTGTAAATTTTAAAGATTTCCGACCACACCTAAAACAAGTTTATATATAGGCGCCAAGTCCATAATAAAACTGATCTTCGAAATATTCACCGACATGTTTTCAACAGAGTCCCATATAAAATCAGAGGCAAATATTCATAGTTTGGAAGCCTTTGTGTGCACAAACCACCATATAAGTGGTATTACTCAAAATCGATAATGATTGTAAATTTTAAAGATTTCCGACCACACCAAAAACATGTTTATGTAGGCGCTAAGTTGATAATAAAAGGTGAAGCGGGTTATTGGAGAGCCTATATACTGCAGACGAATTCTCGCGGTGCTTTTGCTCTGTATACGTGAGAGTATATGAAAAGTTCGCCTCAGCGTTTATACACTCTTGTGCGTATATTATACAGACAGTATACACACCAATGTGTACAAAAAGCACACAAAAATGTGTTTCATTTATAATATATATGGTTCACCACTGTTCATAATAATCTTTGTACACAATACTTTGGCAGTGATTGGAGAGAGTATTTTGATATAAGCGGGGGGATTTCTCCCGATGAAACCTCAAACCACAACCTTCTATCAAATAATCAACTCTTTAATATATTATGTACAAAATATTTAAAAAATCTAATTGATTTATTCTTTGTAGAATATTCGTTTAAGCATAAGAAATTACATTTCTCTTTTCTACTGACTTGATATTGAATAGAAATGATTTTATTACCAAATTCAAGTTTTGTTTCTATTGTTGTAAATGGTGTAGAGTATATTTGTTTCCGTGTCCACCTCAGTAGAATAAAGACAGATTCAATCATTCCCGCGTTTGATTTATTTGACTTTGGTTGCATGGGATTGTTTCATAAAAAATACTATATCGCTCACTGTATCCTCTGGTAGAGATAAGGAGCGAACACACTTTTCTTGGGAAAGCAAACAATTTTGTTTGAGGAATTATATATATTTCTTACGTGGCATAATTATTCCAGTAAAGGTCTCGTAAATACCAGAAAATGTCACCTTAGCACGAATCGTAATCCATTTCCATGCAACTAAAAGCAAGTTGAAACTTTGTAGATGACATATTTCGAAGGTCTTAAATTGAAACAAAAATCGGCTTTATCAATGTCACAGTGACTCACACATAATGAAGTACTGTCCGAGTAAATTTCACAGTGACTCGCACACACGGAAGTATTATCCATGTGAACGTTAAGGTGACACACATAAGGAAGTATTCTCCTAGTGAACATCACAGTGACTCATGCTGAAGGAATCATTGTCCGACTGAACGAAACGGTAACTCACACCACAGGCCCGCAAAACAAGAGTTTTGGGGGGTGTGGGTGGTGGTATTAGGATGAAGTGTCAAAATATGAAGTCTCTATATATAACCCCATGCTTTATATAAATCAACATATATTTATATAAAGCATGGGGTTATATATAGAGACCCCATATTTCGACACTTCACCCTAATACCATGCACCGACAACACCCCCCAAAAAGTCTTGTTTTGCGGGCCTGTGCTCACACATAGCGAAGTATTGTGCTAGTCAACTTCACAGTGACTCACACACAGTGAAGTATTATGTAGGTGACAGACACGGCGACTCACACATAAAGAACTATTGTCCGACTGAACGTCACGGTGACTCACGCACAAGGAGGTATATTCCTAGTGAACATCAAAGTGACTCACAGACAAGGAATTATTTTTCGGGTGAACATCACGGTGACAACACACAATGAAGTATACTCCTAGTGAACATCACAGTGACTCACATGCACGGAAGTATTTTCCGGGTGAACATCACAGTGACTATACACAATGAAGTATTGTCCGAGTTAACGTTACAGTGACTCACGCACCAGGAAGTATTGTCCGAGTTAACGTTACAGTGACTCACACACCAGGAAGTATTTTCCGGCGGTCTCAACATAAATAGATGATACTTACTCTTGTTACTACTTTCTTCATATTAGTCTCTTTTGAATCTATAAACATGTAAATGTCGAATATTGAAATACTGTAACGTTCAGTTAAAGAAGTACCGGCAGTTAACACAATTGTTGTTTAATAAAACTTTCATCATTACTGCATAGAAAGTTTTGTCAAACTGGGGTTGTATTTGGTTTACTTTCAGATCAAACAGGAATTAAAAGTGAGACTGATGTTAGAGTATTGTGTGAGTTAAGACCCCGACGAAAAATATTCTTCATTTACATGGGCTTGAACATGAAACCTGAAAGGGAACGGTAGAAAGTTAAAGCCGTCTCCTTTTGTCGGGGTTCTCGTAGACGGGCACGTTAAACACGGTCCATACCGATTTAAGATTCCTCTCGCTTTTTAGAAACACGTCGAATACACACAAACGGGCAATACTTTTGACTAAAGCCTATGTACCCCGCGCGTGCTGGTTTTAAAAGCGACAGCCAATACATGAAAACCTTTTGCTACAACAAACAGAGCAAATAAAGTCCGCAAAATCTTACAAAAACGCTGTTTTGACCGTAAATCACCCAGAACCTTGCAACAGACTTGAAAGCTGGGGGAGAACTTGGTTGATATGCCGATATCCTTATACAACCAGATAGACTTGAACCGGCATGTTTGGACGGAGATCTATGGAGACATACCGTCTCGTGCCAACTTCTTCTCCAATGATGTCTTTCTCTAATTGCAGAGGACTTCGTGTGAGTACAGATTGATTTAAGCCGGGATTATCCGCCATAATATAGAATTGTGTTGGAAAATCTGGAGGAAAATTGATTTTGCCGTATTGGGACCTATACATAACTTCCATCCTCCCAAAAAGGAAATAGATCTTACAATTCAAAATAATTAATTGATTCCCCCCTCTCAATTACACAAATCATTTCATCTCTGAATAATCCATATATTTCCCAAATTCACATTGACTAGATCACATAACTACAAAAAATGCCTGTTACGTACTCAAAGGTAACTTTCAAAATTCAACTTGGCAAATTACGTTTCTCTGCGTACGGTAGAATCATTTTTTTTTTCTTCTCGTAACACGTGTTTCCTCTGCAAAATCTCCACAAACCTGTTCATAACAAAGATAGCCTACCGAAAAACGTAATAAAATTAATTTGAGGTAGAAAAGTCACAAAATTAAACAAAAGATAAAAAAAGTCGCAAACATAACCATCTGAGTTTCATAGAATGAAATAACTTCTCCCGGAAGTATTCATCACCTTTTAAAGCATTATTATTCAATGTTTTCAGCAAAATTTCTCTACGAAATTTACGCAAATTAAGAATATTCTATTTATTGCACATTCTAAAGTAATTCAAATTTCTGCAGATGAGATTACATTGAATAAAAAAAAAAAAAATATCAAAATACAAAAAAAAAAATTGTTTTACGAAAAGCGTTCTTAAACTAGCAATTTCAAGGAAAACGCCGTATACCGGGTGTGCAAATATATGTTTCAGCCATGCATGCATCTATATTTCACCGTACTCCATATGGCTACAACACATAGCTATCACAGTATGTACTTCCTTTCCCCGCAACCATGCAGCTTCCCATGACCGTCCTATAGTGTGTGTTAGCAACGATGAAAGTTTGAAGGCAATAATTTCTCCCTAATTGTTTTGTAAGTACGTATATATATTCAGATTAAAATGAGTGCTAAAACATGTATCCATCTCACCGCCATGCACTATAGTCTTCTCGGACCACAGAAACGATAAGGAAACGAGGTTAAATAATCATGAAATTTCATATATACATAGATTTTTTTGTGTCAAATTGTCAAACACGTAAACCATTATCTTTCATCTAAACATAAATTAAAAGATCATTGGTTAAAAATACATTTGTTCATATAAGTTGCAAAAATTTGAATATATTTGGTTGGTTGGGTTCCATTCAGCACTATTTCGGAATGTCGAATTGGGACAACGCGGCCGGGGGACTTTCATATGGGACATGAGTCTTCGTGTCCGTGGAAGTCCGTGGATTTCCGTTCAAATTCTTAGAAAGATTTTTTTTGTCATTTAAAAAGTGATCGTATAAGTGTATTATCGATATTTTGGCATTACACTATCTTAGTATAGCACAGATTCTAGTGCTGTAAAATTGGTCGAGTCCCAAACGCTTTGTCGAATTCCTCCAAAATTTGGCATATGCATTCCGAAGTATTGCGGTTGGTATTGCGTTTCAGCAATATCCGCCTAAAGGTAACGCCACTGGGCCTTGTTCCAATCTTCTGCGTGTCCGTTCATGTCCGTTCAAATTCTTCGCAAGCGATAACTTCGAAACGCTTTGTCGCGGATTCCTCCGAAATTTGGTATATGACAAGACGTCGATTGGTATTGCGTTTCAGCAATATCTGCCTGAAGGTGGCGCCACTAGAGTTTGTTCCATTCTTCTGTGGATATTCGTGTGAATTCTTGTAAGCAATAACTTTGGAACGTGTCGTCGGACTCCTCCGAAATTCGGCATATGCATTCCTTAAAAAAGATGTCGATTGGTGTTGCGTTTCAGGAAGATCTGCCTATATAGTGGTGCTACTATATATAGGGTCCACTCTGTTATTTAGTGCTGAAAGGGATAACTTCGAAACGCTTTGTTCCTCTGAAATACCCTATACCTTTCAATGTAATGACTTGAAAAATCGGATTCTTCTCAAGTCCTATGCATATAAGATGTCACTTGGAACTGAGTTTCGCCCACTTGCGCGTACAGGCGGTTTCCGGGCAATAACTTCAGAACTGCTTATCGGATTCTTCTCAACTTTGGTATGCATATGACGTGTAGGGTCCACTTTTCAACCGGCGAAAAGGGTCAGCGTTCAAATGAGGTGTAGGGGCCAGTTTTCAACGGGCGAAAAGGGCCAGCATTCAAATGGCGTGAAGGGACCAGTTTTCAACCAGAGTTAGGGGCCAGCATTCAAATCACGTTTAGGGGCCAGTTTTCAACCGGCGAAAAGGGTCAGCATTCAAATAACGTCCAGGGTCATGCAGTTTTCAACCGGCGAAAAGGGTCAGCATTCAAATAACGTGCAGGGTCATTTTTCAACCGGCGAAAAGGGTCAGCATTCAAATAACGTGCAGGGTCAGTTTTCAACCGGCGAAAAGGGTCAGCATTCAAGTGACGTGCAAGGGCCAGTTTTGAATCAGCGATAGAGGCCAGCACTCAAATGACGTGTATAGGGGCCAGTTTTCAACCAGCAATAGAGGACCAGCATTCAAATGAAGTTTAGGGATCAGCTTTCAACCCGCGATAGGGGATAGTATTCAATGCATCCACAAGAAAATCTACAATAAACGCGTCTCTAAGATAAAATATATAGTTAGTCTTAAATGTGCTAGCAGTCCAAAGTTGTTTTTTTTTTTTTTTTTTTTTTTGAAATTTGACTGTAGACTATAACAAAATAATAACGTACTTTGGAACATGCATATATTTATGCTTTGGCGCAAATATGCTCAGCTACGGAATGCCTACATGAATGATTATTGAGACTGTTACTATACCCATGATGATTGTGGCGCCAATCTATATAGTATTATAGGTCCATCTCATCATGGCCCAGTCTACTGGACACCATCCACAAGATAAAAACGGAACTGCTTCAGTCGCAATTAGTATATAATCAATAACCGCCCGGGGACTGTATACGTCAAAAGTTTACAATATGGCAGGTTGAAACACTCATCGATACCACGGAGACAGCAATACGAAGTCAACGAGTCGGTACTCTGCAATTATTCCCCAACTCGTCAAAGTCTGTCACGAGAAGTGAGAGATAGTCGGGAATCAAAATCAGTATAATTGACAGTGACGAAGACGACTGCAATTTAGATTTACTGACATGTATACCAATTTATAATCCCACTCAATGCAGGTTTATTTCATTATAGAATATCCACAGCCCGGAATATTGCCTATATACTCGCTTGATTTCTGTCAATCTCGAATCAGTAAAACACGGATTTTACTGTACAGGTTAGCGATGATAGCTTATTAATTAATGACTTTAACAAAAATATGACCCCTCAAACCAAAATCGTTCTTGTTTCTTTAAAATAATCAAATTCCTATTGCCTATCGAGTGAAAGTATAATTTTGGTTTGAGGTCTCATATAAGAGAAAACCCTTCCGATAAATGCCTCAAAAATAACCAATAATGCGTTTTATGAAATTAACCATCGCAAATTTTCTGATATTTCAGTATAAGAAAATTTCTTCTGTGCAGATTTTGAATTGAAAATTACCTTTACAAAATAGGAGCTTCTTCAATGTAAACGCCACATACACTTTTCCTCGTGATTTATGGTTAAATCAGCACGGAATCGAAACTGCGAATGAGAAAAACAAACGATAAATTTTAAAATCGGTTTATAAGCCATACAGCTTTCGAAAATGACCCAGCCCAGTTTTTTAAGCTACCCGTGGTGCAGCCTGCACTAAATCACCAATGGGAGAATTCATGAAGATATCTATACACCCGTATACGACGGGTATCAATTAAGCACGCCCTGTATTGGTTTCAATGATTCAAAGATTCAAAGATTCACTGTTCAATTCCTTTATATATATACGTATAAATCTCGATTATATGAAATTCTGGTAATATGCCTCTTATATGACATTCTGGTAATATACCTCTTATATGACATTCTGGTAATTACCTCTAGTCCTGATGCACTAAACGCTGAATATCGAGTTACAGCAGCCTGATATAACACGAGGAGATGCAGCTACAAGATTTGTAGTTAAATAATACAATGCATGGAGTTTTCGGTTCGGATGCTATGTCACTCATATGTATTTTCCATATGCACTATATATTAATCCAGTAATATGACAATTTTCGGATCAATCTGATTTTCATATTTATTTTCAAAGAAGAGCATTTCATCTTATATTTGTTCGGTCATCTTCCTCTCACATTTGGGATATGTCCAGTTATATATGTATGACAGAAAATGTGCCATGTTCCCTTTATTGATGATGGCCAAATATTATTAGTTGGTGTTTAGCCAGAATTACATGTATTATCACGTAAATATGGTGTTGAGCCCTATTCAACACCCGTAATTGGTAATCTTTATTTGGTGTTTATTTTTCTCACCACCTTTTTGGGGGTTGAATTTGGTCAACACCATTTTTCAACACCCCTTTATGGAATTGATCAGCCCTCGACACTACTTGGGATCGGACGTCCGTCCATTTCATTTGTGTTATTTGTTTAAATAATTCAGTATATTATTTTTATAATAATTTGGCATGATGCATATAGCCCTTCAGGAAACGATATTTGAAACAAAAACATGAAGGTGACATAAAACAGCTATTATGTGGATGAAATTACAAGCCATACTGAACTCATCAACGTTCCTAATTTTCAATTTACCACAGATAATTGCATGACCTTTGCATATTAACGTGTGATCGAAGAAATTGCTGTGGAAAATATATTTTTGAATGACAAAATTACACATTTTCTTTTGTAATTTAGTTAGACAAACGTCTGTATGTCTGTGTGCAACAAATTACACGTCAAACGTCCTTATATTATTCCACTCTCAAACAATAAAGTCTTTGACAAGCATGCTCTTCCATGTCCCATGCCTGTCAGATTAGCCGATTGTCACACGGGTGATGTGGAACAGGCGAGGAAATAACCACCCTTTCCACCACCCTTACCGACAAGATTTCGTCTGTCGCCGCGATCTAAAGCCTGTAAAATAAATTACTAGGAATTGGATTCAATAACTTTGATCGCTTAGAAGATGCCCGATACTATAAAACGATGAGTAATATGTTTGAAGAAAAACACAAACAAATATTTATTTCACGTGTCTTTTGTGTATAAAGCTACTTCACCAATTCTAAAAGTCAACACATTAATTGATTTGAAAAAGATTTACAAACAACAATCATCGTCGCATGACAAAGACAAACGTGTTTTCCCCACACAACATATTTATAAATTTCAATTGCGATTGTATTCTGGCCCGAGTTAAATTAATAAGATTATTAAGTTATAGTTTGAAAAATAAAATAAAAAAAACGACACCCAAATATGGAATTAAACTACAATGGATAGGTACGATATAACATATATAGCTCATTCGTTTAGTTTTCTTTCTCATTCATGGAATGTTAAAGTCCAACTTTTCAACTATTTTGAACATTACATATTAAAGAAACAGGACAGACGTATTGGTGTGATGGTTAATGAATCTATATTCATTAAATGATGCATAATCAAGACGAACATGTAGAATGACATGGAGTCTTCTCAAATCCGTTTTAGAGAGAATACAGTGTAGCATGTATTATCATAACGCAGTTTATCGACGAGGAACAGCCTGCAGTGATATATGGACAGCATGGCTGTGGAGAATACCGCGGAATATAAATTACTACTATAACGATTAATATTGCTGATCCAATTCGAAATATGACAAATTCTATTACCAAGAGACCACCAAACATGTTTTATTACACTCTTGGGTCTTTTCTGGATGTCTGTTTTCTTAGATTTCTCCAAACGCTTACATGGACATAAAACGGACCTGTACACGAGAGCTTCAGAAGAACCACTCCCGCCCATATGGGCTAGCTGGTATAGGAGTGTACTTTTCACCCATTCGAGTGCGCATCCGACCGTCCCTGGGCTAGAAACTGGCCGCTTCGAGGAACCCCTGGGTTGCACTATCCAGGGTGAGGCAGGACAAAATTTATTCCATGACCCCGATCAATGTGTAGACGAACCCAGCCATCGATCCATGTATACCCGTTTGCAGCACTGACAATGCTGAAGAGGAAGGTATTATAGATACAAGCTGTTAAGAAGGACAGAAGAATTATGAGTTTGCAGAACACAGACGGTCTACTCTATTATGAAATTATAACGAAACTGTAGAGTGGAACCCTGAGACCACGCTTTCACCCATGGTGTCCTATAATACATCGCAAAATTGGTTTCCCGTGTCCTCTACCGGTTCCACTGGAATATTTCCAATTCCTTATGACGCGTCAGTCATGAGTCATCTTCATGGCCAGCGTCATAACTTCATGACGTCAGAATAGAAAAGGTTTCCCAAGAATGCATAATGAGTACGTCATCTTTCAGTCTAGAGTGCATCCCAGGGATTCTTCCATTCGGCAAGGAATATACCATGGGTTCGCTTTTCGGTATGACTTATATGTATATATTTTATACACGGCGAAATGACTTATATATATATATTTTCTGAAAGAGCATGATTAAACTTTTATTTTAAGATACAAGCACTGATATGTTATAGAAAACTGATTCTCAGATTCACCCCTCTGAGCTCGCTTCATTTTTCCTAGAAAACCCATTAAAAGTCGAAATATGGTCAAATTCGGCTCAATTTCCAGAAAAATCTGAAAGAGTGATTTCAATTAAATTTCTTTCCAATGTTCCCAGGTCCGGTACCAACTTAAAAAGGCGGAAAAAGTGAGTCATCCTACTCGTTTTTTGTCAGATTTTCTCTCCGTGAATGGGTCATGATTTTTACGCGTGATCCAAGGGGCATGACTTGCTCCATGAACCCGATCACCGTGTAGACGCGCCCAGCCATCGATCCGCATATGCTCGTTTGCAACGCTAATAATGAAATTAGACCGGGGACAGTGCTACGAAACCGTGGAGGTCCACTCTATTAGGGAGGGCAGGACCCGATGGCTCTCGTATTCGAGATTGCGGGTGAAATTGCACAACAGCCCTGTGGTCACGTCAGTTATACTCTACAGCGAGAGTCAGATCGATAGAATCCCATACCCTGCTATTTGCTGAAAAGTTCCATTTTTTCACAAGCCCTTGATCCTGCAGTCACGTGACCGAAAGTGACATCGATGGTCAAAGGTCAACCCAAGATTCAAGGCTCAAATGTCCTATAATCAAAGGTCAAATCCTACATTCACAACCCACCGCCCTTAACGACACATCCACACCATGGTGAGAGATTTAAGCTTTATATACTACTAATGTTCCCCCCAAAAAAAGTGGGGGGGGTGGAGTTTGCCAATTTCGTTCTATGGACAGTGTATGGGGCTCTGAAGGTTGTCACTCTCTCTGCAGAAGGAAGGAAAGCCACTCGCAAGGTCTATGGAATGTTTGTGAGTTATGAAGGTTGGCTTTCTACAGAATGTTTCAGATTTTCGGATTTTCATCTTTCGCTCTTAATGGGGCCGCGGAACCGGGGGGGCAGGGGGGGCTACAGCCCCCCCACTTTTTGAGACTGCAATGTTATAAGTCCTATCTTAGATAGCACCAGTCCAGCATTTAACATGGCCGATATAGAGTTCAGCCCCCCCACTTTCAAACGTGCTCCGAGGCGCCTGATTTAATTTAGGGAGGTTTGTAGGTTATCATCTCGTTCTATAGAATGTTAGTTTCTGAAGGTTGTTACTCTCAAAAAGTTTTATAGTTTTGCCTCACCATGGTTCTAAATAGAATTTTTCATTGGTTTCTTAGTTGTCGATCACTCGTTCTCCGATTTTTATGGGTTTCTCAATGTTATCACTCTCGTTATATTATGTTTCAAGGGTTTCGCTTTGAAATTGTTTGCCAATCTCTCGGTCTATACAATGTTGTGGGTTGTGAAGGTTGTTTCACAAAATTGAAAATATGGATGTTTTTGCTTTTTATACACATACTCTCGCAATATAATACTTGAGGGGTTTCTCTCCCTCTCCTGGGCGTTGAGGGTTATCAGTCCCTCGTTGGTGCGGAGTAGTAGGGAAAGGACGGATTCATTAGGATTTCTGAGGGTCTAAAATGAGGGTCTGCGGAGTGACGTCACACATGACGTCACTTCCGGCCACGTGACATCCGGGTCACGTTCAGCTCAAAGGTCACATCTGGGTCACTTCCTGTGACGTTGTTTCCGGTGACATGACGGCCCAGCAAGAGTTATCTGCCCCTCATTAGACGCCAGTGACTTCCAATGTTAATCTCCGGAGAATGCATGTATGGGATAGGGGTGGTCATTCTTTTTTCTTGTGGATTTTACTATGGGGTGTGGCACATTGTTTTTTTTGTCTCGCGATGTAGAACACTATAGGAGGGGTCTCGAGGCCATGCGTTGACTTTTGTTGAAAAATGCTGATGATGCATGCGCAGTAGGCTGGCAGATCGAGGTGGACGTTTTGGGATATAGGTGGACCCATAGTGGTCCGATTGGGTCGTGTGAGGTGTCATCGTGAAGCACTCTTGGGCAGCGTCCAACTGGATGGGTGTGGGGTGGAACTGACGTCATTCCGCGCATGTGCAGTAGAAAAAGTGTATTTGAATGGACATTCTGAGGTCGCGACGGACCAATAGCGGTCCGATTGGGCCGTATGAGGTGTCATCGTGAAGCCTTCGTGGGGGAATGGAAGAACCCATGGAGGTCGATCCTCCGCCCCGAATTGAAGAGCCAATGGAGATTGATCCCAGTGTCGAGGAGCCCTTCCATCTCCCTTCCCTGCCTACCAATGGGAGAAGTAAAAGCTCGGAGCTCCAGTATCCTGGACTGCCCGAGGACGCTTAGGACACACGGATCAGAGCGAACATGGCCGAAAATTGAACTTTCTGAAATTGCGGCTTCTGATTGGACAAGAGCCTGAGAATTGTAAACATATCCAACGCGCCTCCCCCAGCGTGGGTATGATGTGCTGGTGGGGATAATAAATGATTGACCTGTCATCCTTGTTGTTGTTGTTCTCACATCTATCCACATCATGGCCACCACCACCACCACCACCACCACCACCACCACACTCCACTACTACCACTACTACCACCACCACACTCCACAACACACCACCAACACCACCACCATTACCACCACGACCACACACACACCTCATCAGGAGCGCTTCACATGGATACCCTCTCCGACCCAGTACGCCCAGTATGGGCCCACCTCGACCCCAAAACGTCCATTTCCATACTCTTTTTCTACTGCGCATGCGCACCATTGCGCTATTTTTACTCCACACCGGTCCAGTTGGTCGCTACCTCATGAGAGCTTCAAACTGATACCCTCCACGACCCATTCGCACCAATATGGGTCCACCTCGACCCCAAAACATCCAACGCAGTGCACTTTTCCCACAATTCCCTGTCCGCGCATGCGCAAAATGTTGAAAACGGACGACACACTAGTCTAGTCGGATGATTCCCCACGAGAGCTTCACGATGACACCTCACACAGCCCAATAGGACCACTATGGATCCATCTTGACCCCAAAAACGTCCATTCAAATACACTTTCTCTGATGCCCATGCACAGATAAACGTTATTTCCACCCCCACCCATCCAGTTAGAGGCTCCTCCACGAATGCTTCAAACTGATACCTCCCGCGACCCAATCGGACCAATATGGGTTCACCTCGATCCCAAAACGTCACTTTCACTGCCCTTTTTCCACAATTCGGACGACACACTAGTCCAGTCGGATGGTCCCCCACGAAGGCTTCACGATGACACCTCATACGGCCCAATCGGGCCAATATTGGTCCGTCGCGATCTCAGAACGTCCATTTAAATACCCTTTTTCTACTGCGCATGCACAGAATGACGTCAGTTCCACCCCACACCCATCCAGTTGGACGCTGCCCCACGAGTGCTTCACGATAACACCTCACGCGACCCAATCGGACCACTACGGGTCCACCTAGACCCCCACACGTCCACCTCGATCTGCCTGCCTACTGCGCATGCGTTATCAGCACGTTTCAGCAAAAGTCAACGCATGGCCTCAAGACCCCTCCCATCGTGGTCTACATCCGCGAGACAAAGAAAACAAGGTGCCCCACTCCATAGTAAAATCCACAAGAAAAAAAATGACCACCCCTATCCCATACATGCATTCCGCAGACCCTCATTTTAGACCCTCAAAAATGCTAATCGGTCCTTTCCCTACTACTGTGCGGTTTGTGAAGGTTATTATTCTCTGGTTCTATAGAATATTTTAAGCGTTTCTGACGCTTTTTACTCTCTCGTTCTATAAAAATATATATCTTATTTTAGGAGTTCATGAGGGTTGTCACTCTCTCATTCTATTTTACATTCATGTTGAAGGGGTTTTTGATGGTTTCCCATCTTTCGTTCTATAGAATAGTTTAAAGCTTTCTGAAAATTGCCAGTTGTTTTAAAGAATGTCTCTAATGGTTATTCTGTTATTCTGTAGAATGTTTATGGGGTTTTGATGATTGTCACTCTCTTGTTCCATAAAACTGTGTGTTTTCTGGGACAGCAGAATCAGAGCTGAAACTTTGCGACTTTATCTTATATATTTGGATGATGTTGAGCCTATTCGCATAATCATAGGTACAAAAGATCTTGAGTAAATTCAAAATGGCGGCCACGAGGGGTCTTTCATCTTTCGCATTTGTCCAGCCACATGAAAATAATTTACATAGTTCGCTTAACATAATGATTCTCTGTATAATTCATCATTCTTTAACAGAAAAAAACGAAAAAAAAAAAAAAAAATCATTCTGGTACGAGGTTTCAAGATCTGCATGCTTTCCGAATTATTGGTCACAACCAAACTTTTACAGAGATACAATAATCTAGAATTAAACCAACTTGGAAATTCACTTTGACGGAGGGGTGGGGGAATTTTCCTCAAGAAAGCTGAGAATCTATTATATCTTATTCGGTGATGAGAAACAGCTCTCGTGGTATATAACATGCAGTGATAATGTTGGGGCGTTAACACTTCTAAGGATTTTTGTTCTTCTTTGTCATTCAGGTTATTCACCCTCTCTACGGCCTAATTAAACAGGTTAGGACAATCCCGTTCTCTAAAATGGAGGTAAAAAAGGTCGTTTTTGCAGTAGCCTATAGTATTGGACCCTTCTACGGAGGGCCAATGTTAGGCTGATGCAGCAACACCAACATTTTCCCAGTCATTTGCGTACACTTCGCCATCCATAAGATGGCTTGCGAATCGTGTGTCTCCATTATCACGGAGCGATATCTGGTACTTTACCGTATTCTGTTTGGCCTTCATCCGGCGAAGAACAGACTCGAGAAGTCTGATAAATTACAGGTTTTCATACCACTTCGTAAACAGATACTGCCTGGGCTTACAGATTTTTTTGGTATGAATAACTTTCGTTTCATCCAAGAGGTGTGGTGGATCTGTAATTTTGAACAAGTAGAACATCACTAGCCCCAGCAGGGACCTAATGATACTGTCATTAGTCCCACGTACATCCTAGCCACCATCGTCGTGTAGAAGCCCGAATCGTATAAACAATGATTTAGTTGCTCCTTACCATGCATTTTCCGATAAAACGTATCATGAACTAGTCCGAATCGTCCGAACGGCCAAAATCTGTTGTCTTTTTGAGTGGGTTTCGTCGCCTTTTGTACCAGTCCCCGCTTGAAAATATGATCAGCTCCGCCATGTTTGTTTTCACGCTGGAGTGTCGACTGCGCAAACGGTGGCCTCAGTAAAAACCGGAAGTGCACATACCAACACCACAAACGTGGTCGTCCGATTATTGCTTCCGAATGAATACATTTGAATGAATGAATTTTTCAGTAAAAATTTGTCTGCCTAGCTTACGACGACGTTTGTGGTGTTGGTTTGTGCACTTCCCGTTTTCACTGAGGCCACCGTTTGCGCAGTCGACACTCCAGCGTGAAAACAAACATGGCGGAGCTGATCATATTTTCAAGCGGGGACTGGTACAAAAGGCGACGAAACCCACTCAAAAAGACAACACATGTTGGCCGTTCGGACGATTCGGACTAGTTCATGATACGTTTTATCGGAAAATGCATGGTAAGGAGCAACTAAATCATTGTTTATACGATTCGGGCTTCTACACGACGATGGTGGCTAGGATGTACGTGGGACCTAATGACAGTATCATTAGGTCCCTGCTGGGGCTAGGACATCACATGACTCGAAAATGGCGGGTTACGTTGGAGTTACGTCGGTAGACTTTAGCTTATTGGCTGACGAAGTCACGTGGTATTGATTTATGGAAATTCCCTCATATAGTTTCCGAAAGTAGGCTGGAAATGGATACACGCGATGCCAGGATCAGTCTTACCGCGTATAGATGACCCAGATGGTTACAGGTTGACCGCGCTATGTCATCGGTCAGCTGAGACAGTCACGTGGTTGTGTATGAAGATTGGGGTGGCTCCTATAAATAGTAATCCAATGAGAATGCTCGTCTTAGTTTAAAATGGCGGGATCGCATGACCAATCAATGAAGGGGAGACGGCAGGAACAGTACGCAGACACTGTTAATATCTTCATGTCGTACAGTCTAAATAAATGAGTTCATATGATGAATTCAGCAAAATCATCTTGAGGCGCACACAGACATATATATTTGCATCGAATGGTAGTAAAGAATCAATTATCATCTATCTAATTTGTATAATAAAAAGGACAAACGTCTGTCGTGCTGTTTAAACAACATTGACTGGTTCTTCAAATGGCAAATTAATTTTAGGACATGGAACAATAGATAAATTAATGCGCCTGAACTTTTGAAGCACTGGTTAATTAGGAATCAAAAGTTATTGGGCAAAAACGACCCTTGTTACCTCCATTTTAGAGAGCGGGATCGTCCAACCTGTAAAAGTATATTTCTGAAGATCTCTGAATAAAATCTCTCTATTTGATAAGTTAGTGAGGCCTTTCGTAACAAAGAGTACCCCAGCTTACAGTCAAAAGGGACATAAAACACAGCGTCAACGGACGTTTAATATTAAACTTTTGTCTGTTCGTTGTTCTTGTATGGGATTTCCAAAAATGTCTATCTAAACATGGCACCTATAACCAAAACTAATCTAATATCTTCAATATCACCATATATGCCGGGACATATACATAGAAATATCATTTTGGTTAACATGTGTCATATTTCATATTTAAAAATCCATACGCCTGCTAAATATCAGAAGATTTTTTAATTTCAACTGTACGCCAATGCTGTTTTATGCCACTACAGATTCAATCTCAGTGAACTCAGGTATAATGTCACGGAATATTCTCCTGATTTACCATCTTGTTTTACCTAGATTGCTACAGATTGTGCGTGATTACACCATAACACTTGGGTATGTCTCCTGTATGAAACATAACTTTTTTATGTAGAATTAATGAAATAAATGTTCAGTTTCAACAAATGTAGGCTAACAACAAGAGGGATTTTAACAACAAGAGGGATTTTAACAATAAGAGGGGTTTAACAACAAGAGGGATTTTAACAACAAGAGGGATTTTAACAACAAGAGGGATTTTAACAATAAGAGGGGTTTAACAACAAGAGGGATTTTAACAACAAGAGGGATTTTAACAATAAGAGGGGTTTAACAACAAGAGGGATTTTAACAACAAGAGGATTTTAACAACAAGAGGGATTTTAACAATAAGAGGGGTTTAACAACAAGAGGGATTTTAACAACAAGAGGGATTTTAACAATAAGAGGGGTTTAACAACAAGAGGGATTTTAACAACAAGAGGGATTTTAACAATAAGAGGGGTTTAACAACAAGGGATTTTAACAACAAGAGGATTTTAACAATAAGAGGGGTTTAACAACAAGAGGGATTTTAACAATAAGAGGGGTTTAACAACAAGAGGGATTTTAACAACAAGAGGGATTTAACAACAAGAGGGATTTTAACAACAAGAGGGATTTTAACAATAAGAGGGGTTTAACAACAAGAGGGATTTTAACAACAAGAGGGATTTTAACAATAAGAGGGGTTTAACAACAAGAGGGATTTTAACAACAAGAGGGATTTTAACAACAAGAGGGATTTTAACAATAAGAGGGGTTTAACAACAAGAGGGATTTTAACAACAAGAGGGATTTTAACAATAAGAGGGGTTTAACAACAAGAGGGATTTTAACAACAAGAGGAATTTTAACAACAAGAGGGATTTTAACAATAAGACGGGTTTAACAACAAGAGGGGTTTTAACAACAAGAGGGATTTTAACAATAAGAGGGGTTTAACAACAAGAGAGATTTTAACAACAAGAGGGATTTTAACAATAAGAGGGGTTTAACAACAAGAGGGATTTTAACAACAAGAGAGATTTTAACAATAAGAGGGGTTTAACAACAAGAGGGATTTTAACAATAAGAGGGGTTTAACAACAAGAGGGATTTTAACAACAAGAGGGATTTTAACAACAAGAGGGATTTTAACAACAAGAGGGATTTTAACAACAAGAGGAATTTTAACAATAAGAGGGGTTTAACAACAAGAGGGATTTTAACAACAAGAGGGATTTTAACAACAAGAGGGATTTTAACAATAAGAGGGGTTTAACAACAAGAGGGATTTTAACAACAAGAGGGATTTTAACAATAAGAGGGGTTTAACAACAAGAGGGATTTTAACAGCAAGAGGGATTTTAACAATAAGAGGGGTTTAACAACAAGAGGGATTTTAACAACAAGAGGGATTTTAACAATAAGAGGGGTTTAACAACAAGAGGGATTTTAACAACAAGAGGGATTTTAACAATAAGAGGGGTTTAACAGCAAGAGGGATTTTAACAACAAGAGGGATTTTAACAACAAGAGTGATTTCAACAACAAAAGGGATTTTAACAACGTCTACATTAGCCCATTTGTACGGAAGCCCATCACATATGCGCTTTCTGTCTTCGCCAAAAAAACACAAAATATGGATTTAAGTTAAAATAATTACTTTGGTCACAGAACGTTCATACGTTTTTTTTCATCAAAATTATGAACTATAGTATATATTCGAAAAAACCCAGCAGATATATTTATGTTGTTTCCGATGTGTGTATATCTTACAGACGTATTTATAAAGCCTGCCGGTTATAGGACACTATGATTTGGTTTTGGTTTGGTTTGATTGGGCACTCCATCGTAGACAATGAGCATGGTCATACAGAGTATGCCGTGTAAACCCGTTCCCCCACACCGCCCAACACATGCTCTCTCTTACCAATGAGGCATAGTCACTGGTAATAAATATCTGTTCCACGTGATATATCCTTACATCTGTATCCATATCATCTAACCTTGACCAGATCCCCCAGTCTTTCCTAAATTTGTCTTAATCATCTTTTTATTGTACCCGGTATTTCACCCGTATTCCAATATACACCAATTATTTCACCCACTGTATATATATACATTTTATTTCCCTCAATGAAATAACCCAATAATTCCCGTCATTGTATCTATTCATCGAGATAATAAAATCCATGCCATGGTCATTTCACCCAGTACTTCTCACATGCAGGGCTCGTTACCGTTGTTAATTGCTTAATTGAGATGATTACAAGGGGGTGCGGGGGTATTTCCCCAATGCAATATCCGACTGTTTCACCCTTGCTGTGCCTATTCACCTAATATCACAATCCTATGCCTTATAGACACCCGTGCTTTCACCAAGTATATATACTATAGACTACATATACATGGACATTTTTTATCGATGAAACCTAGCATTTGTTAACCTAGCATTTGTTAACCTAGCATTTGTTCCAAATACTTTCTATGGACTCATTGGTAATTTTTATGAGGAGTTAAATATCGTGGAATGCCGAGAGCTGGTGCTGTACAGACATAATGTTTTATTCTCGAGTAATTATTTGAGATTCCGTATACCGAGAGAAGGAATTATGAATAAAGTATGTGAATCTCCAATTCACAAATACATTTTTATTCCATACTTTTTTTGCATCAACGATTTATCAATTTGACGTGAATGAATAGAGAGAACCCATACAAAGAAAAATGAGAAGAAACAGGAAAGCGCTAAAATGTATGCATCGTGGAAGTAGAACGTCGGACGGTCCAGCTGAATTCATTCCTTCACAAGTGTCATAGAGCACACAGATTAAATTATTGTTGCGGTTCCCTTTTTGTTCTTCGTGTATACCTTTCGCATTTTAAGACGGGAGACCTGGCAGCGCCGATACAAGGAACATGTTAGCGAAGGGGTTTACACTTAATACCAAGGCTGTGCGTGCCACTTGAAACCACTTAAATGCCAACAGATGTACGACATAATGATAACTGACATCTGTCAATCAAACCGCTCTTCTCCTATACGCGGTTGTCTCCCTTGGATCAGTGATAGCAATATCCAAACAATCGTATCCAAAACTAAACCTACAAGCAAATATATTTATGAACTATCTGTTAAATGCACGCGTATTGCAAATGTACTTAGGCCAGTCAGGTATTTAAAGACATTTGGGAATTCGTAGCCTACATGTATCTGAAGCGCAAACAGGCGTAGGTATTTATCTGCTAATAGATGGACTTATTTTCCACCATACCGATACCGGTACTGTTATTAAAAATTATTTTTTATCTCTCATACAAATTTGACCTTTGGATATTGTCATCAAAACGTACGTCCGTCCGTCTCCGTTTTCTCGTTACCACCATGTCTCTTCATCCTCCATCCCTGGGAGGCCCCTCATAACTATCCCCTACCCTTAAATATCCATAATCTTCGCCACAGGTGTGTATATATCCAATCTTTATGTCCGTATCATGGATCATGCACTGTGCATGATCCCTTGATATCCTTATTCTCCACTCTCTGTGTCCATATCCACGACCCATGCTTTTTTTACTCGTCACTCTTGTTTTCCATATCCACCACCCTTGGTATTCCTTATCCTTCACTCTTGGTGTCTATATTCAGCACGCTTGATATTCATTATCCCACACTCGTGGTGTCGATACTACCACCCATGATGTTCTTATCCTCAACTCGTGGTGTCCTTAAACATCACTGTCCTTATTCTCCACTAGTGGTGTCCGTATACATTACCCTTAACTTTCTTATCCTCAACTCGTGGTGTCCTTATCCATCACTCTTAATATCCATATCCTCCACTCGTGGTGTCCATATCTATCACTCTTGATTTCCATATCCTCTACCCGTGGTGTCCATATCCTTGGTATCCGTATCTCTGAATGGTGGAGTTACATTCGTCACTCTTGAATCTTTTCTCCCACACGTGGTAACCATATATACCAGCTTGATGTGTATCCGTATTCACAACCCTTGATATCTTTATCCGCCAGTATTGGTGTCCTTATCCTTCAATCATTGTGTCCGTATCCACCACACTTGATATCCGTATCCTCCACTCTTGGTGTCCATTTCCACCACCTTTGACATACTTATCCTCCATACTTGGCGTCCATATCTACCGCTCTTGATATTTATAGCCTACACCCTTGGTGTCCATATTCACCACTCTTATCCTTCACTCTTGGTATCAATATCCACCATTCTTTATATCCTTTTCCGCCACTCTTGGTGTCCATATTCACTACTCTTGATATTCTTATACCACCACGCTTAATATCTGTATGCACCACTCTTGATATACTTATCCTCCAGTAGTGGTGTCCATATCCAAATCCTTGATATTTTTATCCGCCACACTTGATGTATATTCACCGCTCTTTATATCATTTTTCTCAACT
>JAVTVY010021460.1:0-92490 GCA_036873755.1 Hanleya hanleyi | reverse complement strand
ATTAACATGCAAATGTTCGAATCAGTGGAGATCACCATTTGACCCACAGAGGTTTCGCCTAGTCCGAGGTGTCTCCCTTGCCTCTAGATGACCGCACGATCGATGCCAAAAGGGGAATTCCCACAGCAGCGCCGCCATTTTGTGTGTTTATTTTTTGCGGAGATGACACTCGCGACCCTGCGGTCGCACTGACCCTAGACTCATCATACTAACATCTAGCCCAGGAATGGCTGTAGTCTCGAATGGCTGTGTAACCGACTAACTGTGTAGGGAAGAACAGCCACGCCCACCTGCACAGCAAAGGTTCTATAGCTAACTAACATCGTACAACACCTAGGTTATTTTATTCCTTTAAGTCTTACTTCCCATTGATTCATATATTTTTCCGTGCCAATACGTTTTCCTTTCTCTCGCTGTATGGCTATGTGGCGAAACTGAGGATTCCCCACTTGCCATTTATGCTGGGCATAGTGTTGGCGATATTGTCATGACCCTGTTTGATGACGTGCATTCCATTGATGCTTTCAAAGGGCGGATAAAGACTTTTATCATTATATTCTCCCGGAGATGACCGGACATTGCCGGAGATGACCGACATTGCCGGATATTATATTGTCGTCCATTCCCAGAGCATTTCCCAACCCGCTGCGTATTTGGAGTCTCGGGACTACTTTCTATCCGCGGAAGCTTCTCCTCGCGACCGCATCACCGCCGACTGCTTTCTGTCCGCTGAGGTTTCTTCCCGCGACCGCATCTTTACATCCGGGTACTTTATGCAAAGTTTTGAGGTCAATATGCACTCAGATGCTGTTATACTACTACTTCTTTAACTCGAACCAAGAAAACACACTGTGGGATTTTCTCACAGCACTGTTGATTTTACAGTGAAATTACACGTCTCCAGAAAGGAAATTTTGACCATCACTTCTATGCTCCAATAACTACTTAATTATACTCACACACATTTGAGTGAAAATACTTGTCAACAGACAGTTCCTCAACCAGCTTCACGATCTCACACAATGAGAAGATCATATTGTTATATCACTGTCTGGTTGGGCTGAATAATTCTCTCTCCTCTGCTGTCAACACTCCTTATATATACCTCGCATAGAACTCTCCAAAAATGATATCATACATAAAACAACAAAGAACTTCCCGGAACATTTCAGGATTTCCTGGAACATTTTAGAACTCCCTGGTATACATTGCTCACAGTATTTTATTGTGTTTCATGCATTATAGTCCAGTCAATATGTGCAAATTTTCCACCGAATTGTGACTTTTTTCATAAAATCATCAAATTTGGCATAAAGGTAGACGAAGGCGTCAGCAACTTGACCTACTTCCGACAGGGGGCGCCACCAGTCTTTTGACGATCACGTGATCGTAGAGGTCAAGGTCACTATAGTTACGGCACTTCCGGTCACGTGACCTTTGTATTCTTCCGCGGTGATGCGGTCTGGCGGTGATCCGGTCGCGGGACAAAGCTTCCGTCCCGATACTTCAAATACGCTTGGAGAATGTCCGAGGATTGCCGGGCACCTGACAAGCTGGAGTTATCTCCCCATAGTTCCAGTTTTTGCCACCAGGGCAACGAGGGACCTTGCCACCGGCAATGTCCGGCCCTCTCCGGGACAATATATCACACGTGCTTCTATCTACCGTTCTATGTTCCACCCCCAACCCTAAACTTTTTCAAGGTCAATCAACTTCTTTCGAGAAAATGGCGCCAAGTTCAACGGCTGGAAAAGACGTCTTCGTCCAGTCCAAATAAACACGTATCTGTCTTACCTCGCTGTCGGCAGCGCTCTGGTATAATCCAAAATGCTTATCTACGGCGATAAAATTACATTCGCTTCACTTCCACGGTAAAAACATTACTTTAACGACGACCGCACAAACCAAAACAAGTCGTACAGGCGGAAGTGCTAGTCTATTCAACCGTGATCACGGGCTCGCAAATTATGGGGTCGGCGTATTCGACTGAAATGCGTTGAATTCGACTGAAGAAACGGAAACTCGGTCGGTTATTTGTTGATAGCTCGCTTAATAAAAGGGTTCGCTGAAATAAAAGGAGTGAAAATCAAGACATTTTCAACCGAATCGGCGTGACTGGAGCGAATTAAAAACTCGGATTTGAAGACGGACTTCAGAAGATTCCGAAAATCCGGAATCAGGATCGCGGGTAAGTTTATAGGAAGATTGGTTATATCAGTTGGTCGTAAGTGTCGAATTAAATTTAAAAACCATAGTTTGCACAAAAATATCCTATTTTTCAAATAAATGAATGTTTGTCATATAATAACTTAATGTAAATGGAAATAGTGAAAATTTTGAATTGATCATTACTTTTAAATACATATATTTTTATAATCGAAATGAAAAATGACCAGGAATATACATATTTTGTTCTCAGTAATTTTTGTTCTTGGATTTTTTATTAATATAAATTTACTAATTGATAATACATTTAATTTATAAAATGAAGTAAAAATAATTTTGACAAGTGAAAAAAATGATTTTGGAACACTGTTCACACACTAATTGGTCCTTTGTTCCGGAAATCCCCCAAAAAACAACAAAGGAGTAACATAAAAGAAATAATCTCTTTGTCTGCTGAATATGTCTGTCACAAAACCAATCAGTAGAATTGTATCTTTGGATGAGATATAGAACCTCAATCGCTCAGTTATTCTATGGCGTTGAGGTGTTCAAATAGGGCATTAGGGCGTTAAGATAGGGCGTTATGGCGTTGAGACGGGCGTTAAGGCGTAACGACGGCCGTTGACGGGCGTCACTGCATTTCGAGGAATTAGTGACAATTCCATGAAAATCAGAACTTTTGGGCTAATTCATCAGGGCGTTGAAGTGTTGAGCTTGGCGTTGGCGGGCGTTGCTACAAGATGCCACTTCACACGACGCATTCGGGCCAAGGATGGTCAAACTATACCCCAAATACCTCCGTTCACACCCCTAAAATGTCCACTTTGGCTACTACTCCTACTGATGACGTCACAGATGACGTGGACATTCCTCAAATCGGTGTCTACACACCGAGAGCTACAAGATGACACCCCACACGAGACGTTCGGACCACGGATGGTCCATCTCTACCCCAAGCACCTTCCTTCACAACTCCAAAATGCCCACTTTCGCTACTACTCGTACTGTTGACGTCTACAATGACATCCCTGAAATCGAGGGCTACAAGATGACACCCCACACGACACATTCGGAGCAAGGATGATCCTTCTCTACTCCAAGCACCTTCCTTCACAACTCTAAAATGCCCACTTTTCGCTACAACTCGTACTGATGACGTCACAGATGTTGTGGACATCCCTCAAGTCGGTATCTACACCACGAGAGCTTCACTTTGACACCCCACACTGCCCATTCGGACCATGGATTGACCATATCTACACCAAACACCTTCCTTCACACTCCCAGAATACCCGCTTTCGCTACTACTCCTACTGATGACGTCACCAATGACGTCACAGATGACAGGGACATCCCACAAATCGTGGTGTATACCACGAGAGCACACCACGAGAGCTACAAAATGACATCCCACACTGTCCAGTTGGACCAATAGTGGTCCCTCTCTACCCAAACACACCACACATCCCCGAAACGTCCACTTTGTCTACTACTCCTACTGATGACGGCATGGACATCCCGCAAATCGTGGTGTACATCACGAGAGCTTCAAGATGAGACCCCGCAAGACGCATTCGGACCAAGAATGGTCCCTCTTCTACCCAAACACCTTCCTTCACACCCTCAAAATTGCTGCTTTCTATACTACGGCCAGACTGCGCATGCGCGGAATGATGAAAACGGACTACACACCCATCCCGTCGGATGCTCCCTCACGAGTGCGCTAACCTGATACTTCACTCGACCCAATAGGACCAATATTGGCTCATGTCGGTGCCAAAACGTTCCTTCCAATGCCCTTTTCCCACAATTCCCTGTCTGCGCATGCGCAGAATGACGATATTCCTACCCCACATCCACCCATTCGGATGCTCCTTCACGAATGCTACACATTGATACCTCACTCTACTCAATCGGACCAATAGCGGCCCATCGTTCCTTTCAATACGTTCCTTTCAATACCCTGTCTACTGCGCATGCGCAGAATGACATCAGTTCCACGTCACACCCATCCCGTCGGATGCTCCCTCAAATATGCTTCACATTGATACCTCACTCGATCCAATCGGACCAATAGTGTGGCCCACCTAGACCCCAAAGCGTCTATTTCCATACCATTGATCTACTACTGCGCATGACGTCAGTTCCACGGCACACCCATCCCGTCGGATGCTTCTCCACGAGAGCTTCAAAAATAAGACCTTATACGATCCCGTCGGACCACTAGTGACTCACCTAGACCCCAAAACGTCTATTTACATAACCTTTTTCTACCGCGCCTGCGTACAGTGACTTTTTCAAAAAATTCACTGCTTAGCTTCGAGATGTTCTACGTTCTACCCATCGTGTTCTACGTGGTGAGACGTGAAAAACAAGACCCACAATCCATATCGCAATGTTCAGGCGTGAATTGCCCAGTATGGACCTATCCACTGAGCCAGTAGGCCTATGGACATATTCAGACCTCCGTGAACTTTTCGAAAAATTTCACCGCTTAGCTTCTAAACCATCGTGTTTTACGTGGTGAGACGAAGAAAACAAGACGAAGAAAAAAATGACCACCCCCATACAGACATTCCCCGTATAGATGCAAATGTTCGAATCAGGGGAGATGACCGGGAATTTTGGGCCACAGAGGGCTCGCCCAGTCAGAGCTGTCTTCCTTGCCTCTAGAGGGCAGCACGATCGATGTCGTGATGTCAAAAGGGAAACCCCAGTCAGCGGAGCCGCCATTTTGTTTGTTTATTTTTTTGTGGAGATATTCTGGACAATAAACGTCGACCCTGTGGTCGCACGGATGCTAGACTCGTCATAATAACATCGTCCAACACCTATAGGTTATGTTTATTACTACAAGTCTTCCTTTCCATGGTTTCAGGTATTTTTTTTTTCGTACCAATATGGTTTGGGGGAAACCTGTATGTAGACACTGAGGCCCCCCCGGCCATTTGACATGGGCAAATAGATGGCAATATTGTCGGGGACCCTGTGCAGTCCATTGATGCTTCTGAAGGGTGGATAAAGGCTATATATTGTCCCGGAGAGGGCCGGATATTGCCGGTGGCAAGGTCCGTCGATGCCCTGGTGGCAAAAACTGGAACTAGGGGGAGATAACTGCAGGTTGTCAGGTGACCGGACATTCTCCCAGCGTATTTGAAGTCTCGGGACTACTTTCTCTTCGCGGAAGCTTTTTCCCGCGACCGCATCACCGCGGAAGAATACAACGGTTACATGACCGGAAGTGCCGGAACTATAGTGACCGTGACCTCTACGATCACGAGATCGTCACGTGATTGTCACAAGACTGGTGGCACCCCCTGTCGGAAGTAGGTCAATGGGCGTCAATTTAGCCTTTATATACCACTACATCATCCGAACGCATGGCACGATCATACGTAGAAACTTCTGCTCGTAGCCATGCGGTAACGGGTGCTATCTGAGTGTAATAGGGCGTTCCCAAATGGTCACATCCGACTGGTCCCGTTACATCCGACATCGGTGAAGCGATCGATTGAAATGATCCCATGGTGGGCTTCGAAGTGCCCCCATCACAAAATAAAAAGCATATCATTTTCCTGTGGTCTGCCCCGATTTTATTTTGTTTTCAAATATGTTAGGCCGTTTGTAATATGATTTCTCTTGAGATAAACAAAGAAGCATGCTCCACTAGAGTGAGAAATAAAATAGCTAATTTGCACAACTTCGTTTTAGTCTCGCGTAGACTCCCCCAGTCTTGCGCCTCGTGAAAGTCAAGAACCGAGCGTTGGGACGCAACTTTGTCTAACGCTGCACTGTGTCATGTGACCAGTTGTTCATCGGTCAAAATGGCGGCGTCCATACCAAAGGCTGTCAGACAAGTTTCCAGTGTTTTTCGCCCTGGTTTATTCTCTGACAAAGTTGCAATCGTAACGGGTGGAGGGACGGGGATAGGGAAAGCTATCACACAAGAATTACTTCATTTAGGTACGAGAACGAGCCGTGTGTCGAGCTCAGTGCAGACAAGAGTGGCACCATTGACGACAGCTGAGCAGACGGGGCAGCCTGAACTGTGCCACTGCCAGCTGTCACTCAAACATCAATGACAGGTTTTTCTACCCAGTCCAATAATGATGTGACTGGAATACATTCTTCTTATGATCACAGCCAAGTAGAAGATCCACGAAACCTGTCCGTCATCTAATCAAGACTTGGCCCTGACTAACAAGCTTGCTAAGGCAATAGCAGACTAATTACTTACATACCTGTACCCAGAATAAAAAAAAAATAAAAAAAATAATAATAATAACATTTCAGGGGGTTTGTTTGTAAGAAACACAGACACAAGCTTATGGATGTTGTTTGCCACTATCTGCAAAGGGTATTTTTTCTATAGAATGAAATATTTTTACTGTTAAAAGGGCACATTTTCGTGAACCCACTGAAACCTTCCTTAGCAATAGACCAGGAAATGTTGAATAGGCGTACAGTATTGAATCTTACACTGGAGCAGCAATATATATATGTATATTATATATTATAAGTATAGAAGTAGACAAACTTCTCCAGTACGGTATGTTTACGTGGAGTACAGCTCAGAAGTTTGTCTATTTCTATAATCAATGAACCCATGTGCAGTATGAGTCTAAAACAGAATACAGCTTAAAGGTGAACTGCAAAGCTTTTAATTTTATCTAAAATGTTGCTTATATACATCTTCTCTTATGTGACATTAACTTTTATACGTTTTTGGGGCAAATATATTTTGCAAAATTGTACTAATAACAATATTTAAGTTCCCGTCTTGAAAACTTGCATCGCTTGTCTCTCTTGGTTTGTAGAACGTTATGACGTTATAGCGGTCTCCTTCATTCAAGTTTTATTTAAATGTGACGCCATGCTACGTCGGATGAATGAGCGAGGACCAAGTGCTATAACGTCATGACGTTCCGAAAACAACGGGAGGCAAGCGATGACGTTTTTAAAATTTCTGGCTCTCGTTTTCTGGTGGTATAACTTTTGACTTCTCATATACCCAAAATAAAACAATTATCCGCAGAACTATTACCACACATATTTGTAACAACTATAGAAGTTCTTGTTTTATGACATTTTAACAGAACATTGGAAAGCTTTTCAGTTCACCTTTAAGGATCGAATACAATATTTGAAAGTCAACACGGAAGGAAAACACTTATAATGTATATAACACCCTTTTGAACACTTTTTTAGAGTCCTCAATCACACAGTGACAATTAATGATTATGAATAAATGTTTCTTAAAATGAGATGCTGACTTTTCTTCTTTTATTCAAAGTTGAATATTGAAGACAATGTTTGTTTTTTTTAATTTAAGGATGCAAAGTGATGATAGCCTCAAGAAATCTGGAGCGACTCGAGAATGCTGCTATAGAGATGAAGTCAGAAATTTCACCAGAATCTGGCGGCCAACTTCAGCATATGCAATGTAACATTAGAAAAGAGGAGCAGGTATACCAGGGTATAATAATAAATTTTTGACAAGGCATTATCATCAATTGTATAGAAAACTGGAAGAAAATTCACCCAATCGAGTTTTGTAAAATTACTGCATGATCGTTCCAAATTGCAGGATTGAGGACGGGTTGCAACAATACTGCAAAAGGTTAAAGGTTCTAGCAAATGGTTCCCATATCTGATACTTTTTGGTGCTAAATTGTTGTCATGGTTGTAAAAGGTTACATGTATATTCGACATTTAACAGCAGTTTACTGTTTTGGGGAATTAATGGTTGAAGTTTGAAAGAACCGTGACACACTTGAAACTCTCCATTACCTTGTCTGTCTGAAAATGGCGAAGGCCATGACCTGACTATTAATGAGGTCAGAGTCTGATTACGATCATTCGCGGCGAGCAGTCCTGATGAATGTTCCATGTGACATTTCCATTGTAATGCCAATGACGTTGCAAAGGTAAAACGTAATTCAATACATTCTTCAGCACATCTGTTTTCTTAAGTTAAAAAATCAGATTTTATGTCTCATAGAAAAAAATTTCAACTTTTTCTTTACACAACTTCTCTGTATGTTTTCATGCAGTATGTGAAGGTGGTATTTGGTAGAACATTTAAAGTGTTTCCCTGTAAGTGCTCAAATGAAGTGTCCATGCGGGCTATACCAGATTTCTGACATGGTGCTAATAGTATTCAGCAGTTAGCATTTATACTAGAATTCAGCAGTAGCATGTGTGTATTCATGTTTTTGTACTTGTATTCAGCAGTGCCATGTGTGTGATTCTATTCACTCACCCTGTTTGTATGTACTTGTTCTTGTATTCAGTAGTGTCATGTTTGTATTTGTATTCAGCAGTGTCATATGTGTATTTGTATTCAACAGTGTTGTGTGTATTTGTACTTGTATTCAGCATTGTCATGTTTGTATTTGTACTTGCATTCAGCAGTGCCATTTGTGTGATTCTATTCACTCACCCTGTTTGTATGTACTTGTTCTTGTATTCAGTAGTGTCATGTTTGTATTTGTATTCAGCAGTGTCATGTGTATTTGTATTCAACAGTGTTGTGTGTATTTGTACTTGTATTCAGCATTGTCATGTTTGTATTTGTACTTGCATTCAGCAGTGCCATTTGTGTACTTGTATTCAGCAGTGTTGTGTGTACATGTACTTGTACTTGTATTCAGCAGTGTCATGTTTATATTTGTACTTGTATTCAGTAGTGTCATGTGTGTTTTTGTATTCAGCAGTGTTGTGTGTATTTGTACTTTTATTCAGCAGTGCCATGTTTGTACTTGTATTCAGCAGTTTTGTACTTGTACTCAGCAGTGTCATGTTTATATTTGTACTTGTATTCAGGAGTGCCATGTGTGTATTCAAGCAAGTGTACTTTTATTCAGCTGTGTCATGTTGGTATTTGTACTTGTATTCAGCATTGTCATGTTTGTATTTGTACTTCTATTCAGCAGTGTTATACTACAATGACCAGGCCTCAGCTTATTTTCTCCGTCTTTTGCAGGTAAAAAACCTTATATCAAGTACAATATCAAAGTTTGGAAAGTTGGACTATTTAGTGAACAATGGAGGGGGTCAGTTCCCAAGTCCTGCAGCCAATATCAGTCTGAAGGGCTGGAATGCAGTCATAGAAACCAATCTCACAGGAACATTCCTCTGTTGTAGAGAAGGTAATGTGTGTTATTGTAAAGCCCAATGCACACAGTGAACAGTTTGTTGTATTAGAACAAAAACATTGTTCTGTTCTGAGATGTTTTTGTCTGCTAATGTGCGGGGCCCAAAAAACACTGAAAAAAAAATTGTTGGGAAAAAATGTTTGTGAAATCAAACTTGTTTGAAATTCGAACATATCTTATCCTGGAACAAAGTTTTTGTCATCTGTGTGTGGCGACTGCAAACTTTTATCGGACTGTCTTCCAACTAATAATCAACTGGCGAGCCACACCCATGTGACAAAGCTGCGCCCATGCACATGATAGCAAAATGGTGGCTCCGAAACCGAAGCTATGCCTACTTGTAGTGCTGGGTGTTTGTTCCAAGATGAAATGTCCACTGCATGGGGGGAAAAACCCAAAACAGGCAAAATCACGAAACACTGTTTCTGTTCTAATACAGCAAAATCTATATATGCTGTGTGCATTGGGCTTAATTAGAATATGAATAAAATATATTGCTTACCTTCAGAGTTTCTGTCTTTTTCTGCCATTTTTTTACTGAACCAAATCTGCCATTTTTGATCTGCCAAAATCTGCCATTTTTTTACTGAACATGAAATTCACCTCGTGGCATCTTTTTGCTTTAGAGGACAAAAACTTTTTATGAGGCCTAATAAATATTTGTCTGATAATTTCAGCTTTTAATCACTGGATGGCCGACAATGGTGGTGTCATTGTGAATATTATAGCTGATATGTGGAAAGGCTTCCCTGGAATGAGGTAATATAACATGTTATTATCCCACAAGCAAATTTGTATCAGTATCAGGATTGGTTAAATGGTCGGGTCGTATAAACCCATACACCCTGAGTTATGTCTTGCTACTCTGGGTATACTCATGTGCAATTGGAGATGATGCTCTCACTTTGAAAGTTCAGCTGACCCTTAGGCATATGTCAGTATTTATGGAATAACTTAATTTTGCCCACTCATTAAAATTTAATGGAATAAAGTCATAGTGCATCATTTTCACTGAAGTATCCAACATACAACTCACTAATTTATCCATAAATAAAAGTTGGTTTCCAAATGAAACCGATCAAAATGGATTGATGTTGTGTTGTGGCACATTTCTCGGACTGCTGTAGCAAAATGCGGACAGTTTCAAATTGCCAGCTGAATTTGTCCGTTGTACCGTTGGTTCTAAAGGATAGACCCTTTTTAATATTTTTGCTATAAGATAAAAGGCTTGACAGATAATAAATTCGTTATTCAGGTTTTCCCCTGGGTGCCTCGAGGCGTATGAGTTTCAGGGAGGGTCGTAACTTTTCTTACACCCAGGGGAAAAACTGAATAATTAATATTATCACCTTGGTATAGGAGGAATATACTGACCAGCAGTCACATTGGTAGATCCTGTATCATGGCTTCAAGGCCACTTTCACCATTTGACCTGAACTTATGCAAGGTTAATTCAACTTTGTTAGTAGTAATATCAGGACAGATATACGATATTTAATCACATATATTATGAAATCTGTGCGTAAAAATACAGCAATTCATGTACTCACATTCAATATTAAAATTGAACCGCTGTTTCTGAGGAAAACGCAGTGAAAATATGACCTTTTGATAAGCAGTTGCACTCTGATAACTCTCTTAACAAGACTATCTTTTTCGCAGAGAGATATCAGTCTGATTAATATTTTCTCTCTTTCTAATATCCAGTACCATATAGGTTTGTAAATAGATGTACTGAAATAGCTTACTGGTGTTCTAATTACAGCATTGACCATATATACATATTACCATATATATATACAGGATATATTACTGATCTGCTGGTGTTATTATTAGAGCAATAACCATATATACAGGATATAGTACTGATCTGCTGATGTTATTAGAGCATTGTCCATTTATTCAGGATATATTACTGATCTGCTGGTGTTATTATTAGAGCATTGACCCTATATACAGGATATATTACTGATCTGCTGGTGTTATTATTGGATCATTGACCATATATACAGGATATATTACTGATCTGCTGGTGTTATTATTGGATCATTGACCATATATACAGGATATAGTACTGATCTGCTGATGTTATTAGAGCATTGTCCATTTATTCAGGATATATTACTGATCTGCTGGTGTTATTATTAGAGCATTGACCCTATATACAGGATATATAACTGATCTGCTGGTGTTATTATTAGAGCATTGACCATATATACAGGATATATTACTGATCTGCTGGTGTTATTATTAGAGCATTGACAATATATACAGGTCACTGATCTGCTTGTGCTATTATTAGAGCATTGACCATATATATATATTTATTATATGACTGGTGGCGAATATCCCGTGTGATTGGTCCATCGGTGGTCATGTGATGTCTCACAAAAAGCTATATTCACCTGCCAGAATGTTTTATTATACCTCACTGTGTATTCGTTTATTTTAATTGGTTGAGACACCATCACGTGATATTCCGCAATTCTCGATGTCTTATGGAAAAAACAGCTCGTCAATGTCATGTCCCACGATCTCGCGCCGATATCACACGATCACGCGCTGACGTCACACGGCAGAGGCAATATCACACGATCTCGTGCGGTTATCACCCGTGAACAGATTCTTTCGTAGCATTGTCGTATGTTGTGCTGTCATTCCGCTGTAATCACGATGGCGTGTACAGACAGAAAGCGTTTTACGTTAGGTTTTCGCTGCCTTGGTTTTTCTCTTTACACTGTAGTCTGTAGGTCTATTTGTATTGTTTATGGCTTTTTTCGGTATAATAAAACAGATATTGCATGCTTTGAGGTGTGATATCACGATTTGTCAGCTCTCGAAGGTGATGTTCAACTCGTGCTCCGCACTCGTTGAACATCACCTTCTCGAGCTGACAAATCGTGATATCACACCTCACAGCATGCAATATCTGTATATTATTATACCTCACTGTGTATTCGTTCATTTTAATTGGTTGAGACACCATCACGTGATATTCCGCAATTCTCGATGTCTTATGAAAAACAGCTCGTCAATGTGATGTCCCACGATCTCGCGCCGATATCACACGATCACGCGCTGACGTCACACGGCAGAGGCAATGTCACACGGTCTCGCGCAGTTATCGCCCGTGAACAGGCTCTTTCGTAGCACTGTCGTCTGTTGTGCTGGCATTCCGCTGTAATCACGATGGCGTGTACATCTCGTGTACATCTCGATGGCGTGTACATTTTCTTTTTACACTGTACGTCTGTTTGTATTGTTTATGTTTTTTTCGGTATAATAAATCAGATATTGCATGCTGTGAGGTGTGATATCACGATTTGTAAGCTCTCGAAGGTGATGTTCAACTCGTGCTTCGCACTCGTTGAACATCACCTTCTCGAGCTGACAAATCGTGATATCACACCTCACAGCATGCAATATCTGTATAATATTCACCGACCGGTGAATATAACTTTTGTTGACGTCACTGCCGAAGCCGGTCGCGCGAATGATGTCATTTCGAACACCCGTTGTGCGGCCGACGTCCCGTTCCAACATGCGTGATGGGGAGATATATCTAATGAAAAAGTTCAGAATAATCATCTTTCCCCATATATATTTCATCCAGCCAATGCAAATTCAAACGTATTTTGATTGTTTCGTATAATAAAACAATTATGTGATTCCAATTCGGTAAATACGATGCGTTATGGACCAGAGAAAACCAATATTCACTGAGGCCGATCGGTGTTCTCTGGTCCATAACACATCGTATTCACCTCATTGGAATCACATAATTGTATAATATTACTGATCTGCTTGTGTTATTATTAGAGCATTGACCATATATACAGGATATATTACTGATCTGCTGGTGTTATTATTAGAGCATTAACCATATATACAGGATATATTACTGATCTGCTGGTGTTATTATTAGAGCATTAACCATATATACAGGATATATTACTGATCTGCTGGTGTTATTATTAGAACATTGATCATAGAAACAGGATATAGTACTGATCTGCATGTGTTATTGTTAGAGCAGGATCTGCTGGTGTTATTGTTAGAGCATTGATCATATAGGTAGGATATATAACTGGTCTGCTGGTGTTATTGTTAGAGTATTGATCATAGACAGGATATATTATTGATCTGCTGGTGTTATTATTAGAGCATTGCTCATATTGACAAGATATATTACTGATATGCTGGTGTTGTAATTAGAACATTGATCATATATACAGGATATATTACTGATCTGCTGATGTTATTATTGGATCATTGACCATATATACAGGAATACTGATCTGCTGATGTTATTATTAGGGCATTGACCCTATATACAGGATATATTACTGATCTGCTGGTGTTATTATTGGATCATTGACCATATATACAGGATATATTACTGATCTGCTGATGTTATTATTGGAGCATTGACCATATATACAGGATATATTACTGATCTGCTGATGTTATTATTGGAGCATTGACCCTATATACACAGGATATATTACTGATCTACTGATGTTATTATTGGAGCATTGACCATATATACAGGATATATTACTGATCTGCTGATGTTATTATTAGAGCATTGACCATATATACAGGATATATTACTGATCTACTGGTGTTATTCCAGCCACACAGGTGCTGCTCGTGCTGGGGTGGACAATCTTACCAAGTCACTAGCCATGGAGTGGGCTCAAAATGGTGTCACAATTAATGCCATCGCTCCCGTGAGTAACTACCTGTCACATAGCCTTTCTTCTTGTATTTATAATCCCTCACTCCAGGAGAATGTCCAGGAGCCCAGTGCAGGGTTTGCCTTTCCACAGGAATCCAAAAATCTGATTCCCGTCCGCACTCTCAACAAAATGATTCACTCAATCCTTTTTAGCAATAAAATTAGATTGCCAGAATCTGTTTTAATTCCCATTAATTTGATATAAATGGGAATTAAAACAGATTCTGGCAATCTAATTTTATTGCTAAAAAGGATTGAGTGAATCATTTTGTTGAGAGTGCGGATGGGAATCAGATTTTTACTTCTCCCAAAGAGAGGACATTTGATTGGTCCATTCATATATGCATGCTTGATGTCATACTTTCGTGAAACATCAGCAGTGGAAATGATGCTATCACCATTATGTCACAGTAGCTCCTGTGAAAGAAATGCTGAAAGAAATAGTTTGGCAAATTCTAGTTCATATTGCACCATGCAATCATTTCGTCACTTTATTCACTTTTATGATTTTACTGCTTTACTGAGGTAAAATATTTATGAGGTAATCCAAAATAATTGTACACAAGAATATGCTGTTTTGCTGTGACTCTGGCAATCTGCTGCCAACAAATAGCTGTGCTAGCATATTGTAATGGGCTAGCCCCATGGGGCACCCGGGGATTGACCTGGGGTGTCATTGTGCACACTACAGGTCATGGTAAGAATAGGCCTCGGGTCCTCAGAGAGCTTGTCGTAAGAGGTGACTAACTGGGGCACCCGTGGGGTTCCCGGGTGTGAAAGGAATGGGACACAGTCGATCAGTGTAAAAGAAGGGCAGAAAATAGCTGACGTTATTAAAGATTCTACTTTCAATTAATTCGGGGTGTACTAAACAATACATTTGATAGATTTTCATTGCCTGAATGTTCACAGTAAATAATGTGCAGTTCATCAATCCCATCTTTCTAAGCACTTTTGACAGGATCAGACATGTGCACTTAATTTGTGAACTTACACCAGCCGAAGCATGCTGGTGTAGTGATGTTCCATCTGCTCATGGATCAAGTGGCCCCATATAGTAGTGTCAGTTGCTTGTGCTTTAATATTCTTATTTTAAATTTGACAGGGAAGCTCGATTTATTCTGAAACTGCTTCAGCAAATTACAGTAACCCAGAGGTTTTCTCTGCTGCTATTCCAAAAGTACCTGTCAAACGACTTGGCACCACTGAAGAGGTAAGTTTAAAGTATAGTTATAATAATAATATATTATTATTCAGTCGTATAATTCAATCATGCTGTTACCATATAGTAAAACAGCTTTGGTCTCTAGGATACCACATGAATTAGCTTCCGTTTCGCTCTGTAAAGTTTACCGTTTTTTGTTACATTTACCGTTTTCTGTTAGTTGACATACCAGTGCTGTTTTGTTCCCATGAACTTACCTGTGTTGTTCATGTCGTCGGTTATGGCGATTTACCTGGACCATTAAGCGTGAACTCTACTTGTCGTGAGAACAGTTGTTTGTAAATGCAATTTTTTAGTTGTGTAACAGCCAGGCACTGAGCCAAACCCAATCGCCTGAAGAGTGGATTATCAAATTGGTGTGTTGAAGTCAAATGTCCATATTTCAATGTATATTTCTCAAAGTATTAATCTCATCATCGAAAAAGAAGTTTTCGGTAGACTTACACAATACCAATTATCCAGTCAGATTCTGTGATTGCCACTTCCTGTTTGCCTATTCTAGTCAACCAATCACCTGACAGAACTAGCTCTCTGTTTTATCTTCTGGTCGTATTATGCACGAAGAACAAAGAGCTAGTTCTGGTAGATGATTGGTTGATGGGACTAGAATTGGCAAACAGGAAGTGACAAATCACAGAATCTGATTGGATAATTGGACCCCCAATGACAATGGACTATACTATGCTAAGCTCATTAAAAAACTCTGATACAGTACACGTGCTGATGAAGTGTGGCAACCAGCTAGTGTACCGAAAACTTGTTCCCATTGTCAAATGCCATCTTTCAGTTTTGAGTTGGGCTTCATTAAGGTATGTGGTGTTAATGTGTGTCAGTCAAGTAGTAGATTCTCTGCCGTATTAATGTTCCATCTTGAGTAATCCTTCTCTGTTGTCCATTGTTGACCATTCACTTCGATGTTTCAATGTTTGAAAGTAGGTCATATGAGAAAATCACATGATACAGTTACTGTTCCTGTGATTCCTCCGGAAGCCAGTTCACTTCGAAGTAATTTTTGTCTTCATCTATGAGGCAATTATGACAACTTAGAACAGTGAAGTCATAATTATGTTTCGGTTACGGCTTGGCTGGAGAAATATATTGACTTTGAAATGGCACAAAATGGCTTCCATACATTTTTATTGTGGCACATGCAGTGGGAAAACATTGGGTGCATGGTCCTTGGTGTCATGTCACATATGGTAATAGAAGAAAGTGCAGTGAAAACTGTAAGTACCGGTGGTGCATCATGTACTTCATGATGAGAATGTGAACGAGGGAGGCGATGTGTTGGATATTAACACATCCCAAAGCACTCCTGAGATAATGGAGACTATGAGTGTAAGATCACCTGTGCTAACTGCAGAGCAGTCTGGTCATCGTGCACATCTGGTTGACACTGGTTCAAAGAGAAAGATCTCGATCTCATACCTTGACACCCTACTGAATCGACAAGTGTGATTATAGGTGAATGCACCAGTCCATTTGCCATGCGACCATGAACTGTAGGTTGAATCACTTCACATTGAAGCCGCATAACAGCTGCAATGTTATAATGAGGCAACATGTGATTATATATCAGATATGTCGACAGTCCATTGTAGCTACCATTTGTATTGGCAACAGTCCATTTGGCGTTTCATTAGATCAGACGATGTGCTCTCTGTGCATCATTCACAAGTGCATGTTGACCTACAATGGACTGTCGATCGGTCCGATGATGATACAATGGACTGTCGTAATATCAGACAGACAGAGAATATACTATTAATGGTTCATATTCCTTTTAAACACACACAAGTGGAAGGAATCGAGAGATGAATGAGTCAGTGATACATGAGGCAGGTAGTAAGTTCCCACGTGTTCATTTTGTGCTCATTTCCTCACACTATAATTCGATGCTAATACCTACAATGGACCGTCTACCAACACCTAAAAACACCTCTCGCCGCAAAAATGTTTAAAATTTTTGTTAACTTGAAATAGTAATAACCCTACGTTTGGTGACAATATAGTACGATATTTCTCCTTCAAAATATGACTGGACACCAGTAACCATACCTGTCATCGATATGCTGAAAATCGTTCATTTTCGGCTGTGGTCATTGTCGTCTGGTCAGACACACGCCCACGCTTGATAACGAAAGCACTGGAAAACCTACCATTGACTGTAATTTGACACGTGACCGGCGGTTTTCACCTATAATCATACTTGTTGATTCAGTAGGGTGCTTGAGTACGAACAGTAAGCTTACGGTTCATCAGATGTGGATACCATATCACTGTAACTCGGAGATCTAAGAAATAAAAAATTTGATGATGATATTATGGTGGAAATAGACTTTTTTAGAGGTCCTTATGAAGTGCCCAGATCTGGTAAGCAAGAGAAGAGTTACGTATTTGGAACTTTGAGGCAGATGTGCTGCCAAGTGTATGGACATGATGACTGCTTTCAAAAGAAGGTCTTTGTTTGTGGATTGTTTGACATTTTTTTGTGTTTTTTTTTTAATGAATTTATTTGAAAAACATGATATTGCAACAGTACAGATTTTACATGTAACAGTGTAGATGTAGAACAAACACGTAAGACTCAAAGTTAAAAGTTATGGTGTATATGAAATTATATTAACACACTACACACATTATGAGGGGCAGTACCTGACAGAGAACAGAAAACATGTTATTGTGGTATTGTAAAGAATGAATAAATAATTAAATGTATCAATCAGAATGCGTCACAAATATTTACTGAAAAAGAAAAGTGACAATTTTGTTACAAAAATTAGCATACGAAAGAAACAAAGTATATGTAGCAGTACCATGTGATAACCAAAGTGATTGTTTGATATTGGACGATTTGTGGGATGGGTTTGTGTAATATTTGTTTTTCGATATGTTTGTCCCCCAACGCCCAAAGGGCTAAAGGGGGACTATAGTATTGGGGTCCATCCGTGCGTCCGTCCGTCCGACTTTGTTTCCGGACAATAACTTCTGGAAAACTGAATGGATTCTTTTCAAATTTGGTTTGTGGGTACCCCGCCTCAAGATCTCGCTCGGGATTGTTTTTCGCACCGATCCACCTATAGGTGGCGCCACCTGGGGGCAAAGTTAAAATTTTGTTTCCGGACCATAAATTTCGAAAAACTGAACGGATTCTTTTCAGATTTGGTGTGTAGGTACCTCGCCTCAAGATCTCACTTGGGATTGTTTTTCGCACTGATCCGCCTATACGTGGCGCCACCTGGGGGCAAAGTTAAAATTTCGTTTCCAGACAATTATACTTTAGAAAAACTGAACGGATTCTTTTCAAATTTGGTGTGTGAGTATCTCGCCTAAAGATCTCACTTGGGATTGTTTTTTGTGCCGATCCGCGTATAGGTGGCGCCACTAAGAGCCAAAGTTAAAGTTTCGTTTCCAGAGAATAACTTTAGAAAAAATGAAAGGATTCTTTTCAAATTTGGTGTGTAGGTACCTCGCCTCAAGATCTCACTTGGGATTGTTTTTCGCACTGATCCGCCTATACGTGGCGCCACCTGGGGGCAAATTTAAAATTTCGTTTCCAGACCGTTATACTTTAGAAAAACTGAACGGATTCTTTTCAAATTTGGTGTGTGAGTATCTCGCCTAAAGATCTCACTTGGGATTGTTTTTCGCACCGATCCACCTATAGGTGGCGCCACCTGGGGGCAAAGTTAAAATTTCATTTCTGGACAATAACTTTCAAAAAACTGAACGGATTCTTTTCAAATTTGGTGTGTATAGGTACCTCGCCTCAAGATCTCACTTGGAATTGTTTTTCGCACTGATCCGCCTATACGTGGCGCCACCTGGGGGCAAAGTTAAAATTTCGTTTCCAGACAATTATACTTTAGAAAAACTGAACGGATTCTTTTCAAATTTGGTGTGTGAGTATCTCGCCTAAAGATCTCATTTGGGATTGTTTTTTGTGCCGATCCGCTTATAGGTGGCGCCACTTGGGGGCCAAAGTTAAAGTTTCGTTTCTAGAGAATTACTTCAGAAAAAATGAAAGGATTCTTTTCAAATTTGGTATGTGGGTACCTCACCTCAAGATCTCGCTTGGGATTGTTTTTGACGCCACTTCGCCTATTGGTGGCGCCACCTGGGGGGCGAAAGTTAAAAGTTCGTTTCCAGACAATAACTTTTGGAAAACTGAACGGTTTCTTCTCAAATATGGTATGTGGGGTACCTCACCTCAAAATCTCGCTTGGGATTGTTTTTCACGTCAATCTGCCTGTAGGTGGCGCCACCTTCGGGCCAAGTTAAATTTTTTTCATACAATATCTTCTGAAATCCTGGCCAGATTTGGACAAATTCGGTAATTGTGGGTGCCTTGCCACTGGATCTCACTTGCGATTGTTCTGCATGCTGGGTACTGAAAGTTACGGTTCCAAGTCAAATCAATTGTTTCAACGTCGGGGAACTTGAACCCCTCGGGTTTTCATTTGTATTCCATTGTTAGATTTTGATATATTGTTAATGTCCTTAGGCTTAGATAGAGTTTAGTTTTTTTTTTCATTATAGCTGAAATATTGCTGAACACGACATTAACTTTAATTCTCTATCTCTGTCATTTAATCAAACACAAGTCCAAAGTTTGATCTACTGTAATTTCCATGATTATTCACTTTATAAATTCAATTCGAAAACAGCTGATTTTTCTCTGCTGTTAATTTTTCTGTCCTAAAAACGAAAACCCAGTAGTTTTTAAGATACTCCTGAAACAATAATTTTGAAAACTCAAGTTTCCATCACAAAGTCTGTGCTGACTAAATCGCAGCGAATCCACACTGATGGGCCACAATCTCCTGCAAAAATTGGAGACAGAAAATTAGAAAGCGCCAGTTTTTCTGAGTATTGCTTGACAAATAATTCGAAAGTGGCAATTTTTTGGAGAGGTGAGTTTCGTCTCTGCATCGTGAATTAAAAGGGAAATTATATGGTGATCCAATGGTGAATCTACATAAAATTTGCCAGAGCGTAGAAGTATCTGTCAGTGTAAGCAATATCCTGCTCTTCTTATATTTATTTTGAGTGAGAGATGAGCAAGCTGAAGTAACTGTTCACCTCTCAAAACTATGCATTTACCTGATTACCTGAATGTTTATTTGCAGATTTCTGCTGCTGTGTGCTTCCTCCTTTCTCCAGCTGCTAGATATATATCTGGGGAGACTTTGAAAGTAGATGGAGCCTCCAGTCTCTATACCACCATGTTGTGGGAGGTCCCCGGTAAGCAGCTGTTTTCTGCATATATGAAATGATTTTAGAGAGAGAGAGATAGGGTTCGAATCCTGCTGACAACCAATTTATTCTTCTGCTCTCTAAAATCATTTCATATATATGCTCAGTGGCGGGCTATACGCCATACCAAATATCATTTCTTCTATACTGCATATAGTATTTTTAAAATAGCCCAGTGGGCCCCAGTACCCCTCAGCTATCAGTTATTTCTACACTCAGCAAACATGCATTGCATAAAGATGGCGGGTGGTTGGGTGGGCACATGTTCCTGCATTTTGCTGAGAAGCAACAGGAACTTGATAATGTGATGTCTAGCACTTTAATATCACTTGTCTTTATTGCCCCATGTAAGCGTTCTGTCTGTGTCTTGTGTGTTGTCCTCAGTGTTTTTATAGGGTGTATGGTGTCAGGTTCCATGCTGTTTCAAAGATTTCTTCTTTGAAGTAGCAGTAATGCAACTTGACTGGGTTGTGCTTAGTTGGTTCATCGCGATATAGTGATTCCCATCATTTCCTTGGGAAAAGCTAATGGTCCAACATCCAAAGTGTTTCTTGTATGAGAGAACTATAGGCCTAGTCAATCCTACAAGATCACATTCTTGTTGACCTAGTTGTTAAAACTACATTTTATGCAATGCATGATTTGCTGAGTGTAGTCAACACCTGATAGCCGAGGGGTATTGGTGGCCATTGGGATATTATGTGAGGACTAGAGAATTAATGGGCCCCCAACTGTGTTGCTGAAGTCATGCACATACATGACACAAAATCTTTCTTCGTCTAGTCCATTATGCAGTGTCAAGAAACATATTGTGTGACAACATACTTCCCATGAGCGCGCTGGACGGTGGAGAGGCCAGGTTAAGTGGAATGTAAAAGTAACATCATTTCGCTCAAGCTGGCCTCTCCACTGTACAGCATGCTCATCTGAAGTACATGTTGTTAAAAAGTGAACAAAATGAAAATGAAAAGTCAAAGAAACACAGATGATGGGTTTGTAGTAGAATAACTGCTTTGGTAGCCCGACTAGTTTCGCAACTATGGTTCCTTCATCAGAGGTATCTGGATTGATCTGGAATGAAAAGAAACTGGTCCCAAATAAAAGTAATGAGAGAGATAAAGTATATCTCTTGCCCCCTCCCCATTGCTTACAATATAACTTGGGGTCTTCAATGGAATAAGTTCATAATGATTATCAGGTGATTACTATATGTAACATTTATTGATAAAAATAACTTTTCATATTCACAGAACACAACAAGAATAAAGCATATTCATGGGATGTAGATGATGGGACAAAGTCAAAGTTGTGATTTTATGGAATTTGGCAATTTTGAGATGTCTTGATCAAGACAATTTACAGCATCAGGGAGCCTGTTCAGGCCCAGCATCAAAACACAATATGATCTTCGGTTGGCAGCCTACAAGGCAGGGACTATGGATGTCTGATGATTGACAGGCAACAGTCAGACAATTACACAGCTCAATCTCATTGTGATCAATTTGATGCATTTATAAGTTGTGATCAGATGAGATTTGGAAACCACTACTCAAAGGTACCGTTGAATGGATGGAGGCAATATTATGTTAAAGAACCGGCCAATGGAGTTGATGAAAACAACAGTGCATCATGGGATGTCAGTACGTCCGTCCATCCGTTACCGCATTTCAGTTATGCCCCTTTACAGATATATTAATTTCTAATTTGGTTGTCATATATGCTTGAATGTAACCAACTATATCTGCAGAACTGTGTTCGATACAGCTACTATATTTTGGAAACTTATTTATATAGTTGTATTCTAGAAGCCATTAAAAAGTTGGTTGTCTCGGTCCATATTTTATGGAGTTATACCCCTTTTGGATGTAATAATCTCAGATTTTGTGATCTGTAGTTGAATGTACAGGTTAAAATCTGAAGATCTGTGATCAGTACAGCTGCTAAATTTTGGAAACTTAGAACAAAAAATTCATCATCTCGGCCCTTATTTTATGGAGTTACTTAAGCCCCTTTTCAGATGTAATAATCTTTGATATGCTTGAATGTAACCAGTTCTATCCGAAGTACTGTGCTCGATACAGCTACCAAATTTTGGAAACTTACTTATCTACTTGTATTCTATAAGCCTACAGAAAATTATTCATTTTGGCCCTTATTTTACAGAGCTATGACCCTTTTTTGTGTATTAATCTATGATTTTGTGATATATATTCTTGAATCTGCAGAATTAATGATATGCTTAAAAAAGGACAATTCTGGATGGTTAGTAAATATGGTCATTATATGTTGCACATTCTCAGCATATTTCTCGATTGCTTGGGGGAAGCCGATGGGTTCTGGGAGTCTCACCCTCATGTTTCTCACTCGACCGTCAAGTCTGCCAGCTCAACGGGATATAGGATACATGTTCCTCACCGACAAGAAGAAGCAAAGCGACCACTGCGCAATATGGATGCCAATAATTCTTCAACAAATAATAGACACCCTGGCTGACAAATTCAACCAGAACACATGCATAGTAAGTTACATTCCTCACAATGTAACCGAAAGTACAGAGCACTTCTCGCAGAATCTAGTCCGAGTCAAATCACTTAAATTGAGTAAACATCATTCCGCCACTAAAGGGCACTGAGGATGTCTTCTCCGCCCATTCAGAGCCACTGAGAAGCCACAGTCCAAACCTTAAATATCCCAGAAATCGGTACAGATATATCATTCAAGATTTGCATACTCAGTTGGTCTGGAAAATTGTTGTTGATTAGTATATATACACAACCAATAATTGTGGCACATTGATAATAAATCAGAGTTAATCTCAGTAACAGCCATATGTTTTATGCATGATTAATTTTCATGGTGTGGTTATATATTGATCTTGCATGATGGAGTAAATGTAATTGAGTAAATGTTCCTTTCCTTGCGACTATTTTATATGAATTATTCTAGATTATTGGACGCTTAATGGAGTTGGATACTTGAATAAAGATTACATATGCAAAAACATCAAGCTAAGTGTTGTTGTAACTGAAAGATGGGACTGGTCATCAGATGAGGAAATGAAAAATAAACACTAAAGTAACTGCTTGGAAAGGACGGGTGACGTTTACTTCCCAAAATACTACTTTGTTGTGACAGTATTAACGTTGATGTGTTGTTTTTTTTCACTCCATAATCTGCAAAATTATATTTTTCTTTACATACTGAAATATCAGCCTCAAAAGACTGCAATGGTGAGTTATATAAATATGGAAATATGATAATCAAATGTGCTTATATTTAGAGCATTTCCACAAAGTGGATGCTCTTATATATGTATTACCGGGAAACTACGCCGCCGCCGCCGTTGCCATTTCAAACATCCATATCTCTGAAACCTTTGGAGAATTTTTGATAAATGTTGTTTGCTATCTACCTAGGTCTGGGGAAATTTTCTGGATGTGTTTTGTGTTTTTATTGGATCACTAGATGGTGCTGTAGTTATGATCATTATAACCTTTCTGACACGATTTTTTTCCAACGGTTTTTTCGATTTTCGTGAAATTTGGGTATAGTGATCTTGGATGACAAACACAAAGCTGAAAAGGTGTTGGTGGTGTTAAGAGTGACCCTAAGGGCACGATTTTGGTAACTCAAAAGGTGACGTTTTTCAAAAATTTAAAATTGACCGATTTGAATAGAGATAAGTTGTATATAAGTGTATTCCAGGTTAATGAACATAAGTATGATATGGCTGGAGCTGTACTGTATTTTCGTATGCAATCCAATGACTGCTGAGTTCGAAAATTTGTCCGCACCGCCAAGCTACTGCAGATAGTTTGGTCAACTATTTTGACTATATTTTGCACCACCAGGTCTATATTAGTGAAGTTAAATATTTTCTGATAGTATGCTCAGATGTCAATTTCTCAGAGTTTTTACCTCCGTCGATTAGACGGAGGTCTAGGAGCGCAACGTGAAATCTCCCGCCAAATAATTGTCATATGGGGAACCCACGACTCATAGTATTTCCAATAGGGATCGTCATGGTTCCCGACAAAATCTTGAATCTTTTCTTTGGCCACAATTGAAATAACGGGGTTCCCCATTGCAATGCATTGCAGTGGGCCTTGCTTCTGTAGTCGGGTTCCACCTCAATCTCGAAACCGAAACTAGACGGTCCTGTCCTCGCAAAATGGTACATCTTCAGAAAATTTATGACCTAGGCCTATCCAAAAGTTCACAAGATCATTATTGTTTAGCATCATCAGATAAACAAGAATAGTACGATCAGGCAACATGCTATGAGGCGCCGTTTGTCACTTTCTGATTTAATCTACTGATTTATAAATATCGGGTATTTAGCAGTCGGATATATAAATATCGGGTATTTAGCAGTCGGATATATAAATTTGCAAAAAATGAGCGTGAAATAAACACCAAGTTCAGTCAATTTTAAATCCTATATCAGTGAATAAAATCCGAGAAAAATTTATAAATACCTATTTTGAATTTCAAGATATATATATCTCTCGTTGTGTTATTTCTGGGATATAAATTTCTCCACCATATATATATATATTCCTGATAAAGGATTTCTTATTTATATATCCAAGGTAACGTATCTTACTGATATATAAATATTTAAAAATGTGTAGTTGGGTATATATATATCCATCTTCATCTAACTCCGGATTTACAAATACTGAACTGAGAAAGTCTCATATATAGATATCCCAGTTATAATATGCTAATGAGTTGCGATACGTTTACCGCAAAAATGATGATGTCACACTAAGCCTCTTCAAGTGTACCAAGGGTCGGCAAACACCGCTCAATCATTCCGCAGATTCTCATGTGCGGTATTGTAAACACACGCTAATTTGTGGGTCATCTGTGAATATTATCGGGCAAATTCATTCAGGTACTTCTTACTTTTAGCCAGCGTTATTCGCAGAAGCACAGAATTTATACAAAGCTATTATTATTAGTATTCATTATGTCTTGCCCACGGATCACAAGGACTTTCGTCACCTGAAACACGAAATAGACAATATGATCTAAACCAACACCAAAACCATCCAAGAACCATCACACCACCCTTTTATTTTGGCATGTTTCTATAGTCAAACTACTTACATTCTTCTCGTGTTTTCATTGCAGGTGCCGGTTCCATTAAATTTTCGAGGTTTATCGAACCTCACAAATGGTAAACTGAACATACTCCTAAAGAGTTATGGACTTTCCACAAAAGGGAAACGGAAACATAAACTGACTGTTTTGGCATCGCAACTTGGCTTCCCAACTACAGGCTCTGACACAGATGTTGATCCATTTTTACAAATTTTACAACAAGTTGAGAACATGTTCGATGGCTGGACCAAAGATATACGAGGGGTACCAGAAATAAAATTGAATTATATTACTGATTATTTGTTGGCTGCCCATGACATAACTGTTAGAGTAGATCACGGAGAATATGAAGCTTACACAGCTGAATCCATGAAGCGTTACAAGGCATTGAGATCTTATGATATGTGGGAATCCGGACACATTGGTGACATATCTTTCAATGGGTTAGCTGGCATAGATGAATTCTCTGCATTGAAATGTAAAGCCAATCCTTCTGGAGATACATCTGGTACACAGTATGACGTGATTGTGGTGGTAAAGGAAGATGGCACACCTGTTGGTGCATCATGCACTTGTGTCGCCGGATTGGGCGAAGCTTGCACACATGTTGCTGGATTACTCTTTGCTATGGAGGACTTCGTGAGCAGAGGATATAAAAGTCTCCCAGATGAACAAGCGACAACTGAAAGACTGTGCAAGTGGATTGTTCCAAAGGGCACAGCTGTTTCACCCAAGGCAATCAAAGATGTTGCTGTTTGTAAATCAGTGCATGGTAGTAAAAAGAAGAAACGATTTCGAGCAAATGAATTTAATCCTGTAGCAGAAAGCAAACGTGAAGTCAATTTTGACGACCTTGCCAAACTTAGACACAAACTTAGTTTGGAATATCCAGCTGTACCTTGGGTGAAGGCTATTGCACCAGCTATGACAGAGAAATACAGACCTGCAGATCATCAGTCAACAAACACTGTACATGTAGGCGGTACTCTGCCAAATGAACTGATGTCTGATGATCCCATTATTGTTCCAGCAAGGGAAGTTGAAGTAAAGGATAAATATGAGGCTTTGACAATTAAAGACAAGTCACAGTTGTTCATTGCATCTATTGACAAGGAAAATACAAGTTCCCCAGACCCAAAAAAATTTACCGATTCACTGAAATGGAGTGCGCAGGATCATGTTTCGATAGAAGAATCCACAAGAGAACAGTCACGATCAACAAAATGGACATTATATAGACATGGACTACTGACCTCTTCAAATTTCCAGCGGATAGCTGGACGAGTAAATGTGATCCAGAAAGGTGTTCAGACTGAGAAAGGAAATAAGGCCAACATCAACTTGGTCAATGATATTATCAAAGGCACAAAGTTCCAGGGTAATGCAGCAACCCGTTATGGTCAAGCTCAGGAAGGGAATGCTGCTAGACAATACGAAAGGTTCATGAAAGAAAATCATTCTGAATATAAGCTAGACAAGTGTGGGCTTTATGTTCACATGGATCATGGTTTTTTAGGTGCCAGTCCAGATAGAATTGGCTGCTGTTCATGTCATGGAAGAATCCTTGTGGAAATAAAATGTCCAAAAATATTACAAGATGGAGGTACTGCAGCTGGTATGGATTACATCGAGGATTGCAATGGTGATCTCCGCCTGAAAACAAGTCATGCCTATTATGCTCAGGTACAAGGTCAGATGGCAGTGACCGGAATACATACCCTACATTTTCTGGTCTTCAATGGACAAGATTGTGTTGTCATAGAATTGAACTTTAACAAGGAATACTGGAATGAACTGTATCATAAATTGTATTTCTTTTGTGTATATTTTGTTGCTTCACAATTACTGGGTACATCATCTGGTATGAACACAGGGCTGTTACCCACAGGTCAAAATGGGAGTGTTGAAGAAGTCTTTGATTAGCAATGTGAGTTTGATTACAAATCAGTATCCCTGTGGAAAGTGTGGTCACGTTCTTGAGGAAGTGGACAGTTTGTCGGACAACACAGCAGCCAGTGTTGCATGTGACTGTGCATGTGGTTGCGGCTTGTGGTTCCACTGGCGATGTGTTGACTATAAGCCAGACGATGACAACAGTGAATGGTATTGTCATGATTGTGTTACAAATTGTGATAGGACACTACCGTAATGGCAGAAGTGCCCATTTTTATTAAATACTGATGTGCTCAAATGCAATAGTAACTCCAGACGTTTCCAGTACTAAGTCAACGATCATGTTATGGGCATTAGGAACTCTCTAAAATAGGTTTCTCGAATATTACAGTAACTGAATGGCAATGATGGAATTTTCACACGAGATGAGAAAGCACATATATGCAAATAACAAATTGTCATCTATCCAATTTGCATCAAAATACGTGTAAATCAATTGCGCACATTATGCAAATTAGACAGATGGCAGTTTAGTATTTTCATATCATCTGATGCAAATGTGTGTCCATTCCCGTCTCAAGATGGAAATTGAAAATTCCATTTCCATTCAGTTGATGTGAACTAATATTTCCTCATGCCCAACTGATAATGGTGATGTTAAAGGACCACGTATTTTTAGATGGGTAAATGGCCCCAGAACAGGTGCGGTAGAAGTGCCAAATATAAAATTTTACATACAAAGAAATTGTTCAGTTGGCATGGAGTACAATATTATATTATATACTCAGAAAAGTTTCAAGGCACAGAGTCTCATCAATCTCGAATAACGGAGTCGTGAAGTGGTGCATTCATGCAAAATCGTCCTTTTTGAGGCGAGAAGTTCAAACTCCTCGTATTTCTTCTATTTACATATGAAGATAAACAATAACCAGAACTATCTTGGTACAGCACGCTCGCTGTTCCAATCTTTAGTTGTAGACCAAATCTGGTTCTGGTTATCGTTTATCTTCATATGTTTACAGAGAACAACAAGAACTGTTTTCACCTCCGAATCAACTATTTTGCACGAATGCACTACTTTACGACACTGTTCCTCGAGAATCATTAGACTTGGTGCCTTGAAATTTTTCTGAGTTTTCAATATAATATTGTACTCCATGCCAAATGAACAATTTCTTGTAGTGGAAGTATTTTATTTTGGTACTTCTGCATTGCACATGACTTGGGTCATTTACCCATCTAAAGATACCAGGTCCTTTGCTGGGAGACAACTCCTGATTTCCAGGAATTGCATGAATAATAAGACAGTGTTCATAGTATTTGTATCCAATGGTTAAATTTATTTTGACTAATGTTCATAAAGTGGATGATAAATAAAATGTTAACTGATAACATTCTGATGAAGTTTCATGATCGAGTCCATGACGTGTGATACCCTGTTCGAAATCAATTACTCTGATGTAAAATATCTATAGATCAGATGAATTTTCAAGACGGCTTAGGCAGCATGGTCAATCATGAAATACATGTATTCTATATGAAATTAATATCAATTGATGATCAAGGGATGATGCATAGCACATAAATGTTACTTTTTATTTTGTGGCAATCACCTTATAACGAAATTAACTGAGTACCGGTACATGTAATTCATAGGGCTACATGTACTCGAATTGATCATCACATGAAGTCAATAAAACGTATCTACAAATACAATGTTAATATTCTGTTCACTCAATTATCAATGTTATTATATTGGGCTACATTACTTCATGGGGGAAATTGGAAAAAAAGTGATGCATTAAAATCAGGAATTTTGCCTCCCCACACTCCATCTCAATCAGGAAGTGCCTCGTCAATTTTCTTGCTGGCAGTCATTATTTTGTGAAAAATGAAAAAAAAAAATTGGTTATGGATGCAGAGCTACAGTCACAAGCCCGAAAATGTGTCGAACACTACTGTCGGCACTGGAATGTGCCACCTCCAGTTTTTATACGCCCGCCCAAAAGGCGGTCGTATTATGGGATGGCGGTTTCCGTCCGTCTGTCCGTCTGTCCGTCTGTCCGGTTCTCGTGTCCGGTCTATATCTGGGACAGTTTCCTATCCACAGTTCCAATTTTTGGTGAGTGGATACCCTACGGGGAGACGATGTGTCGCGTACCAAAATGAAGGTCGAGGTCACAGGTCAAAGGTCACTGGCCTAGAAAACAGGAAATCACTGAAGTGTTCGTGTCCGGTCTATATCTGTGAACGTTTTCTATCCACAGTTGCAATTTTTGTGAGTGGATACGCCAGGTGGAGACGATGTGTCGCGTACCAAAATTAAGGTCGAGGTCAGAGGTCAAAGGTCACTGTTGTCAAAAATCAGGAAATCATTGATCGTTGACAGTTTTCTATCTACAGTTCTAATTTTTGGTGAGTGGATGCCCTAGGGGGGAACGATGTGTTGCATATTAAATGTAGGTCAAGGTCAGAGGTCAAAGGTCAGTGTGATCGAAAAATCAGGAAATCGTTAAAAAATTCTTATTTTTTGTGAGTGGATTCAATAGGCGGAAATGAAGTGATGCATAACAAAAATTAGGTCAAGGTCAAAGGTCACTGACCCCAAAATTAGGAAATTATTAAAAATAACATTTTTTGTGTCCATTGAGAAATTGAGGGGAGACGGTTTGTCATGTACCAAAATTTAGGCCAAGGTCAAAGGTCAAGGTCACTGTGACCCCAAAATCAGGAAATCATTAAAAATATGATTTTTTGTGTCCATTGAGAAATTGAGGGGAGACGGTTTGTCCTGTAAATTAAAAATTTAGAAAATGCCCGGCTTGGAAAATTGTTAAAAATCACATCTTTGTGTCCATTGAGAAATTATGGGAGACGGTTTGTCATGTACCAAAATTTAGGCCATGGCCGTAAAGGTCAAGGTCAGCCAGGACCCCCAAAATCAGGAAATCATTAAAAGTCCTGATTTTTTGTGTGCATTGATAGATTGAGGGAAGAAGATGTGTTGTGTACCAAAATTGAGGTCAAGGTCAAAGGTCAAGGTCACTGTGACCCCAAAATCAAGAAATCATTAAAAGTCACATTTTCATATGCCTGTCGAAGACGAGGTCATGTAATGCGATGTTGCGTTCTGTTCATTCATCCATTAACATTTGTTGTGCATGCGATAGCTCTAGTTTCAAGGTATGGATTGGTACCAAACTTTGAGTATACCTTACTCACATGGCAAAGTGGAGCCATACATACGAGATCAATTTGTCAAAGGTCTAGGTCGCAGTCCCCCAAAACTGAATCAAGCTTAGCTGACTAAATGTGTTGGAATATTGTTGGAATATTCAAGTCTTTCCCCTGCATGTATATGATATTGTTCTGTGGGATTGTCTCCCATGTTTGAAACGCTTCATTTAGTTAAACTGTTGTGAAATAAAAACCATACATTTACTAATTTAACGGGAAAAGGAGTCCTTTATGAACTTCACACCTGTTTATTAACTCAAGAACAAAGGTTTACTTCATCACTTTCTTCTTCCTTCATGAAAAATTTTCTCGTCTAAAAGGAATCTATTTGCAGGAAAACTACTATTTTCTTGTGTTTGACTATTGTCGATTTCAGTGTGGGATATGTGAGCTCTCAGTTCTTGCTTCAAGGTCAACCAGTTACCAAGAGTTAAGCTCATTTTAGTTTATCATTCAATGTAAGATGTGATATATGTTACATTCTCATAAGCAAAAAATTGTAGACCTTTCTCCGGATTGCTAGATCAATTGGAATCAAGGCTATTAAACAACCTTGAAATGTGAACCAATGTAATTCCAGATATACGGGCGTATATTGAAGCCCCTTGGGCTCTTGTTATGCGATGTTACCACGCATTTTCGCATTATTTTGATCAATGTTTTCAAAGATGCTAGAGACAAACTTGATTATCTCACAAGTTGTATCGTAATGGTTAGTCTCCCCTGAACAACTTATACACTCATAAATTTATTATTTTTTCGAGAATTTTGGGGGTTGAAATATTACAATATTATAGCTGTTGACGAAACAAATCAATCAGGACTGAATCTGATATTCAGACTAGAGACTTGAGCAACAAATATTATAAACTGTTTATCCAGTCTTTCCGTATAAAGTAGCACTGTTCCTCCAATCCCAAATTTGCACTATCAATATTTAAGCAGGCCTCCGCCAGGCGCCGTTGGAGTAAGTGAGCGAGTAGTGGTGTTTAACGTCGTTTTCAACCTTGTTTCAGTCCTATTCCAATGGTGCCTACATGTGCCAGAACACAAGAGTGCTCACAGTTGCTATTACCCTGGACACTGATCAGTCCAGTTAGTATGGGCACTGTTAGCATGGTTAGAGAGTTAACAAAGAAAAGCGTGTCTGCGTGACTTCAGCTGTGGTTCATATAAATTCACTTTGTCCTAGTATCTATTAACCCAGGATGATATTTCAAACTGGTGATAGCTGGCATAATTTCACACATGTCAAATATTTTTCCAGTAGGTACTCCAAAAAAAAGTGTCCTTATACTTAGAATCACGTAAAATTTTACAAATATTACATTAAAATATGCCATATATCACCAGTTCCTTTTTGTTCTCTCTTGCGGCGCCTACCGCAGACCCATGCAAATACTTTATACTGCAAAATTTACACAAACAAAACCCTGATTCAGAAATAAAGAATTCATTCACTGACTTTCAGGAAAGGGTCCTGGAAGTTCACTAGGTAGGCACAAGCTTTAAACATGTTTTCATAAATGTCAACTTGAGACAGTTTCATTTCAGATTTGAGAATAATGAATTGTTTTATTCTGCGAATTGCCCGTTCAATGTGCACCCTTGCTTCTGATATCATCTTGTTGTTCTTGATCTCCTCTTTGGAGAACTGACTGATGTCCTTGTGCTTGAAGGAAGGAATAATCAAAGTGACCCCTGCGGGCAAATCCTCATCGATGGTGAAGCCTCTATCGGCCATCACCTTTTCACCAGCCAGCAATTCACTTCGGAGATCATCAGACTCCTTAGTGATGAACTTGTCGGAAGCCCTACCTCCGAACATGGATGAAATATAAGTTATTGCTCCACCTGTGTTCAATCCAACCATGAATTTTACTGTCGAGTGGTGCTTGTAGTTGGAATGAAACTGTTTGTGGACCTTTATGGATGAGGGTTTCTCCGAGAATAATTCTGTACAGTCGATGATCACTTTCAAATTTGAGAATTCATGGAAGCAATTTGCTTCCTCTTGAAAATCTACTTCATTTGTTGGAGGCATTTTGCATATCTTTTCTAGTTCAATGGCCAGCAGTGATACCCATGCAGTAAAAATGCTTGAGAAGGTTGAGCTGGCAATTCCAAAGCGAATAGCACAGTCACTGGCTGGATTTCCCAATTTCAAACGAACTAGAGTCATAAAAAACTCCTCCTTCAGTTCCCGACCACGACGGGGACCAGGTTTCTTCATTCCCTTCTCTTCAAAATGACTATGTAATATTGTTCTTTCACCATATGGATATTTCATTCCCTCAGCTTTGGGCTTTAAGTACTCAAATACAGCAAAAAAAACTGAAGAATTGGGAAATCCTGTATAGTAATGCAGGAGTGAATTTTTGTTGACAATATTATCCAGCGACAGAATTTGACCACTCAAATTCATTTTCTCCAGTTCCACAGCTCTTGCTTCCCATTCTTTAGATTCATCCAGCAATTTCTCCAAATCTGGATTTCCTTTGAGAAGGTCAAAAGATGTCGAGTCCACAATTCCAGTAATGTAATCATGGCAGGAGAGAGCATCATGATCTTCCAATATGTTGCCAGGCAAGTCTGCTGTGGAAACACCAACATCAATAAACGTAACTTTCCTAGGGGGCTCGGAAGTCATTTCCTGTAATGCAGAAATGCCTCCATTAAACATGTTAAATGGTCCTCAAAATACATTGAATAAAATGCCAAGAACAGGGGCATGATATTTGATCAGTGTTTCATTTGCCTAGCATCATCTGCAATGAATTTTCTAAATATATTAAATTTAAAAACATTTAAAACTTGCATAATGTAATTTTGGACCACCTATGGCCTCTATAACACACTTTTTAACTGATGGCCCATAACACGCAACAATACACCCCCTCACACCCCTCCAGCATTATGTAATTTTTTAATAACCACTAATCTATAAAAACCTTTTTCATCTGAACACACAAGCATGACAAATGTGGCATAAATTAAATCTACATTTTCAAATGAAAGCCAGTTTCTCGCAAGATAGAAGCAGTCAATAGTTTTCAGTGAAAATACTTCCGCTTGTCAAATCCGTATAATTCGGATAAATTTCAAGACTGAAAGATTCAAGGTGAGTGAGTGAGTGAATAGGGTTTAACGTCGCTTTCAACATTTTTTCAGCTATATCACGATGGGGAGGGGAAGGGAAGGGAGGGGAGGGGGAGGGGAAGGGGAACCTACTTGTAACAGAGCAGATCTAATGCTGCCATTTTATAGTGCTGTCCCACTGAAATATCATGCCGTCTGAAAGATTCAAACTTTTATTGTGACTGTTCATGAAGACTCCACAGAAATGTAACTACACACCAAATTTGTGCATACCTCTCCAAGCCCTGGGATACGCAGAAGTACAGTCATTAGAAGAAGTCTAAAAAAAAAAAACTAAAAAACATTCAAGTTCCCCCCCCCCCCCCCCCTTCCCCCCAAAAAACACAACGTTTTCAAATCTTCAAATGTAAATGGACTTCCATACAGGAGGTTTATATCAAATGATCAGGGTAATAAAACTGGATAGATATGTCCACTGTGCAGTTTAATAGACAGAAACCACTGGGCCTATCTAAAAAAAAGTATTCTTACAATGGGATCACCTTCCTCTTCGAACTTCCCTTGAAACAGTCTTTTTCTGCTTTTTGGTTCTTCATGGACGTGTCGACCAGTAGATTTCGTTGTTGGACGCTTCTTTGGGGGATAAGTGTGGGCGAATACAGTTGGGATTACATATTTCCGCTCTGGTAATCTGGACTTCGGATGTGGGGGAGATTCAAAGTGGCATCCACACAACCTTGAATATTTCTGTGGGGTCCACGCTACTTGTTTTCCATTGACGATGACGTCTCTCTTAATTCTGCATAACCACTCTGCTTCCAACCACTTCGGCTCTTTTGGAATAATATACATGGAACATGTCGCTCCTCTGCTTCGTTGATGGGCACACCCGGGTGCGCAACAGAAGTCATTTTTCCCCATGGTAATGCGTTAAAAAAGTCTTTCAGTTGAACAACTGAATTGTGCGCCACAACACAACCGGAAGTACGGCTTTGCTTCCCTGACCTCGCTTTCAGATCAAGCGGTACTAGCGGAGTTACCTCCCATTTATGTTTTCGAAAAGGTGAATGATTCAAGCTGGATCAAACAGGTCTTTTTACAAACAGGTCAAGTTCTATCGTTTGTAACAGCAAAATTTCACTTTCTGCGTCCACAAGACTTGAACACACTCAAGGACTAACGTTTTAGCTTCCATTTCGCATGCCTAGTGTTAAAACTGGTGAAATACATTCGAAATAATAAGAGAAAGACCTCTAGAATTTTGGCACTTCCGGGTTTGACCAGACTCATCCACGTGTCTCGCTAATCGTGCACGAGCGATTTAATAGTCGTTAGGTGTATTAAATTTAATCGCGTATTAGGGATATTTAATAGCGGTATTAAAGGAGTACTTACTTTATTTTATATAGGTTCCTATTACAAAGGTTAGACTCTTAAATAAATGTAACCAACTATTTTACTGTCGTTGAGGGTGATCTCTACTTATACTGATCGCATTGTCAACCAACGTTAACTGACGAGTAATACTCATTTGGTTTATAATATACCCTTCTTGTCACTGACTTGAGTCTTAATGTACAGGTATCATCAGTGCAGAGCTCTTGAATACATTTGCTCGTTATCAGGGAGTAGCATCTGTTTCTCTATAATATACTATACATCACAGTACATCTGTATCTGTCATTACATACTAGACAGGTTAATATTTCATATAGATTTGTATATACGGACTTTGCTGTTACTACTACTGTTATGTTTTTGTCTTGTGTGTAATTGCCTTTGGCCCTCTGTGGCATATCTGTGCAAATAAATGATTCTGATTCCTATTATTTTTATTACAATTTGTGAAGCCATGTTTCCGCTTTGAGGTCGACGTGGGCGCCGCCATGTTGCCTGTGGGATGACGTGACTGATGACGTCGGCATTCAGGACAACGTCCCGGCTAACTCTTGCCTAGGGACGTTCCAACTACGGACATTTGAATTTTTCTGTGTCCGGGTTTTAATTCGAGGAAAAAAACTGGCGCGATAAATCCCACGGGTGTAATTCACAAAAGGAGAGTGGTTTTGGGTATCTCCATCAACTGAAGAATTCCTTCCCCAAGTTTTTCAACTGAAACTTGCTCGATTCAATTTGGACAAAATTTGAAGCTAAGCGAGAAGACTAAAAGAGCGTCCTCTGCAATTGTCCAGTGATTTCAGTTGAACGATGATGCTTCTAAGTTCGTAAACATTTTCATTATTACACTTGAATTACTAAAATCAACTAGAACATCAGTGGATTTACTGGGTTCCTTCTTGTGCGAATTATCGACATTACCAACACGATCAACCTTAAATCTCCATGACGTTATGACGTTTTCAGATGAGTATACACTCATTTCCGCTCATCTAAAAACGTCACACAGCGGTGAGTAGTATATAGCAAGTCTTTGGGCGTAATAGCGCCTCACTGCGCATGCGCAGAACTTGATTTGCCTTATGTGCGCATGCGTGAGTGAGGTGTGAGTGGGGCGGTTGGGGGCGTGGCCTATGAGTGCACTTGCACTGGGTTTTTCCAAAATTCACCTCATTTGCATATTTTCAAAATGGCGGCTTGTTTGTGACCGCCATTTTGAAAATATGCAAATGAGGTCATGTGCACTCATTGACACCGGTGTCAATGAGTGAATATCATTTGCATATTTTCAAAATGGCGGCTTGTTTTTGTATGTTAGGGGTGGTCGGTTTCAAAATGGTGGACAATTGCACTTGTCTCACCTCCTCATTTGCATATTTTCAAAATGGCGGCTTGTAGTTGTATGTTAGGGGTGGTCGGTTTCAAAATGGTGGACAATTGCACTTGTCTCACCTCCTCATTTGCATATTTTCAAAATGGCGGCTTGTAGTTGTGTGTTAGGGGTGGTCGGTTTCAAAATGGTGGCCAATTGCACTTGTTTCACCCCAGCCCTCATTTGCATATTTTCAAAATGGCGGCTTGTTTTTGTATGTTAGGGGTGGTCGGTTTCAAAATGGTGGACAATTGCACTTGTTTCACCCCAGTCCTCATTTGCATATTTTCATAATGGCGGCCTGTTGGTAGCAGGTGCGTTTCAAAATGGCGGACGGTGTGAGTCAGTGCAAAATCGGACGGCGTCAGTCAAGTGCAAGATAGGCTTGCCCACAGTGTTTTTTTTTGCTGTGTTACTTAAGCATAAAAATTTCCTATTATTTTTCGATAAATCCCTTATAATTTTTCACGGAATTATGATAACACTGTAATCCATAGTTTACACGTATTTGTTTAGCCAAGAAAATCAATTTTATTTCCAATGTACCTGGTGTTTTAACATGGATAAATAGATGGTAGTGTGGCGAAAATTTAAATTATTACCTACTCAGTACATATTATGGTTAATTTTAAAATTAGTTCGATTTGCAGAATGTAAACAAACACCCACATTCTGAAGCCTCACTAACACAGCCCGCTTTGTTTATTTTTGGTGTTTTATCGTCTGCCGGTAATTTTGACATCGTTTTGGCAAGACATTTCAAGACCCTCCCCTACGGACATTTTTTGTAAGTTTAACCCATTTATAAATTTTCTACGGAAAATTCCTGTAGGAAATAGGAAGTACATATATAGGAGAACATTGTCCTGACGTAAGAAGTTTGTACGTTTCATATTTACGGAAAAATAGATTTTTATATTTGAGTCGGCTTTTCGCGCACACCATAGCAGCCTGTACTAAAACAACTGTCAACTTCGTTTTAGTGCGTCACAAAAAGTGCGCGAATGAACTATTTCTAAATAATTTCATGACGAATTCTCCTAAGGTTAGAAAGTACAGATATTTTATGATTTAGTCCTGAAGTATCAGCTCGTAAGATGTTCTAATTGTTGAGATATTAATTTGTGAAGTTTGACAATTTTCTGTCTTCGAGCTTCGGACGGCCGCCATATTGGTCATATTTGTTCAGCCGAGTGTTAGTTTGTCGTGATAGACAATCGATAATTAATCATATTTAGAGATATATTTCTCAAGACAACCTTGCATCCAATGAAAATATAAGTGTTAAGGCTTACCTTGCTAGCCAGATTGCTGCCTAAGAGGTGTTATTTTTCAATAAAGCGGCATCTGTTCCCGCCGATGCGTTGTAAAGCCAACAAATGTGTACGTGTCGTTGCTCATGGCAACGCAACAGCTGTTCGCTTAAGGGGTCGACTCCACTTACCGGCCTACGGCCAAATGCCCTGCATAGACATATCTATTATAATTGCTCCTAACAATGAATATGACTAAAATGAATGACATTTAATAGTACAATTCCTACCCGTCCCATATGTAAATATTTAATGCCATTTCGGCTGTCTGTGATTTTATTACACAGAGTAAACTGCAAATAAAGCCTGGTATTCTATGGTGGTCTGTTGAAATCATATCTAAGTCCATATCTAGGTCCACTGCCTTAATACATATATTTCAAACTTTGTATGCACTTTCCAATGCTTGATTTAAGCTTAAGGTGTGTATACTTTGAGTTTCAACACAGACTCACTGTTCCAATGTGCAAGTTTCACCAAAATCTGGGGATGGTAACTCATAAGTGTCAAGTCAATTTGAATCTAGCATTTCATTTCCCCGATTTTGGTGAAACATGCATATTGGAACAGTGAGTCTGTGTTGAAATTCAAAGTATACACACCTTAAACTTAAATCAAAATATAGAGCCGTCAACAACATGAAGTCCGAGTGATTATTCTGAATTTTTGTTTAAACTTTAATTTACTGTCTGAAATTAGATATGGGATACGCCTGTCAGAACTGACATTAAATATGATCACGGTGATGTAATGCGCGTACTTTCTGTCTACGGAAACCTTCATGTTTTATTCCATAATTTCAATAAACTTGAATCATTTACGGTGTTTCATTTTATTCAGCCTCTTATTGTTAGCGATAAAATGTATATAAATTGGATGGTTCTTCACCCCTATATGGTTGGGCTTTTTGAGACTTTTGTACTTGGGGGAAGGGGGGGATTTAGACGCGGACGCGGGTCAAAAGGTCAAAGGGTCACCTCCAGGTCAGACGGTCCAATGTCCAATGAGACAATGTTGCGGCATCGCTATAGTCAGAGCTTGAGCACAAAAAAAAAAAAAAAAAAAGGGGGGATTCTAGATGAACCTGGGAAAGATGGGCAGTTCCATTTGGACCAATCAGCGGTCGAGAAAAAGAGCCAATCAGCGGTCGAGAAAAAGAACCAATCAGCGATCGAACAATCAGCCAATCGAATTGGGGTATTCACGGTGTGCTTTCGCTGACGTCCGCGCCTACATCTGGGTTCTTGTACACCCGGGTAATGTTTTTCTGGACATGGATGGGTTACCTTTGGCTCCATTCTAGGCCACTGATTGACTAATACGGTGTTCAAAGCCACTTTCATGCATTATGCTCATAGAACTTATAGTCATAATCTATACGTGTTGGACGAGTCTCTTCACTCACCGTATACACGTACCTCAATGAAATGCCCGCTCCAAACCTAGACCAAAGACACGTACTTGGTCTGTAGGCTGATTTCATTGGCTCTCTATTTTTTACTATAGTGCTCTTGCCTTCTAAACTTGATGGGTTACATTTTGACCCCATCCTACACCACTGATTTCAGTTTGACTGAATCTCCACATTGGGCATTGATGCATTAGGAATAAAACACACAAGACAGGGTTTTTTGGTGAGATCTCATTTTTTTTTTATTCAGTGAACAACGTGAGAACAACCACGTGAAAACTCAAGCCCAGAACAAGGGGCTTGTAATTAACTGAAGCCCAGAACAAGGGGCTTGTACATTGAAGCCCAGAACAAGGGGCTTGTACATTGAAGCCCAGAACAAGGGGCTTGTCATTAACTTAAGCCCAGAACGGGGCTTGTACATTGAAATGATGGGCGGCCCAGTCATAGACGAGTACATCGCGGTCCTCGGCCTGGGGGTACTCGTCAAACATCTGTACGATAGTAGATAAGGGTCTTCCCCGGCATCGATGGTACAGGTAAAACAAGCAATATTGTCCGCACACGCCACTGGTCAGGCTTTGCAACGTTTGACTGTTCCAACACCACGTCTCTGTGCCTTGATCCATGAAGTCTGTTAAATCGGGATGGAGGGGTGGCAGACCGTACGGGTCAAAGTATTCCCCCTGCTGTTCTGTCAAGTACACGGCCACCCAGTGTTCACCGGGTCGATCCATCGGGTCCGTGTTGAGAACGTAAGCAGCCGGATACATACGGTCTAATGGAAACACATCTCGGGCGAACACCCCTTGAAAGACCCTACGTGTCTCTGGGTCATTCTCCAGCACGGTGGTTATCTGGTCTGTATCCATGTTAGGTGGAGAAGTCACACAGGACGTTGCGCGCCTTGTCCACTTGAATGATGTTGTCAAACTCGGCGTAGCAGATCACATTGACGGTGGTCGCCAGGGCTCGTGCAAAGTGGATTTCCAACCGTAAATTGCCTTGCTTGGTCAGGGCCAGCTGATGGTCGTTCTCTAAGGTGGGGGTCAGATCGAAACAGAACAACGTGTATCCGTTCGCGTAGTCCTCCCGACTGATCATATTCCCTTCGTCCTGGTTGATTTGACCGGTGGCTGTAAACAGGCTCTGATAGGCTCGAATGAAATTCCTCCGCCCAAAGTTCGGGGTTAAGGCCGTGGCTGGCACCTGTTGTCCATCCACATGCAGGGCCACAAAATTGATGCCGAAATGTTTAAAGTCAAACGGATTCTCTGGGTAGGCTCCGCTGAAACTGGTATTTTCCACACAGGCCAGGATCAATCGCTTGGGTAGTTCCCCCAGGAACAGGTTTTCTTTGTTGGCGCCCATATTTCCAGCAGGCACAGAGAACACTTTGGTTTGCACACGTCGGATAGGGTACTGGGCTGGTTTTGTTTCCAAGGCTTTCATGTGCCCCAATTGAACGGCTGGATTCGGTTTCACTTTTCGGACATACAGGACTGCGTCTTGGATGACAATCTTATAGTCCGCTGCATGCCCCTCTACGTTAGTGGCCATCAAGGCGAAGGTCGGAGGCGCCCGTATCAGTCGGATTTTGATGGGGATCTTGTTCAAGAGGTACCGGTCTTGCATGAACATGTCTGCATGCAGTCGACCCATCATATCCACCGAGGCACTGTTCGCAGTGAAAGCCTTCCGTTTGTTATATCCCCCATTGTCCGCCGTGTCCATGTGCTCGGCCGTGTCCTTGTAGAATAAAGCGGTTGTCAGCTGAGATTTTTTAGCCTCTCGGCCATACGACAACAGTGTCTCGATGTAGGCTCGATAGGGGTACGTGTTGGTGGAGTCACTGATGAGTTTGTCGCTGAGAAAAATATCCACCTGCTGAAACATCGAGTGCAGCCAGAGATTCGTCGGGCCCACCGTTGCTTGGTCAGCGATTCTGGTGCCAGCTCCATTGACCACCTTGGCTTTCACATACAAGTAGGTATGGGCTAAATCCACATAGGCCGTATCCGCATTACTGATGGTGAACTCGATGGGCCCGGTTTCGTTGATGCTGGAGAGCGGGAGATGCTCCACCCATAATCCTTGTTCGACACTGGTTTGTGTGGGCGGCACGGTCCACAAATCAAATTCACTGTTGGTGGAGGGGCAGGACTCGGCGTGGATTAAGGCCATGTTTTAAGAAAAGATATCCCGGGTCTTCTTGGATGTGCGTCGTCGCTGGGTCGGTCGTCGACTGGTGCGTGGTCTCGGTGGGGCAGCTCTTTTATTCCCTACGGTGCGTTGTGCTTTGGCCACCAAGACGCCTCCCGCTTCTTTGGCCCGTCGTTTCAAGGATTCTTTCGGGGTGCCGTACCCCCAAGACATCACCGGCCACTTGCAGTCCACTGCGTACCGCTTGTTTGCCGATTGCTTTCACCCCACGCGTCACCAAGGGCAGGAACGTTTTCACAATGCTGCCGAGTATGTTCCCCAGTCCATGTCCTCGTTGCATGCGTGCACCGCTAAAGACCGGAAAGCCACCCCCGGCCTGTTGGGCATAATAGTCGGCATAGCTGCGTGCATCGCACTCGTAAGGTACTTTCATTATGCAAAGTGGGGAGCACGTGCTTGTCGAAAATGAAGTGTCAGCACCACTTTTCCTCGTTCGAATGCCACCGCTCGTCCCGTGTCATCTCTTATATCCACCGTGATCGTGTTGATGTCGGTATGTCGTACGGGCAGGTACATGATATGGTTGAAACTGTGGGTGACTTGACCTCCATACGTCTTTTTAATGGGGACCACCCGTAACAGAGGTGTGTTGATATCGCCCACGATGTGGTTGTCCACCACGTCCGAGTAGACGTAGAGTCCGTACATACCCGACTTCATATCCATCGGCATCTCGCCATGGTGTTGGTTGGGACCAGCGAACGTCTGTAGATCGAAACCCAGCATTTGCTGTAGTGTAGGACTGAGTTTCACATTCACGGTATCGGTGACGGTAAGCTGTGCCTTGTCGTTGTGTACGTTGACATCGAAGAACACGTTTTTCTTGAAGCGCAAGGCTATCGTGCGTGTTGCACTATCCGTCACCCCCCGTAGCGCCTTATCATGCATCAGTCTTGACAGCCCACCGATGAACTCCTTGGGAGTATCGTATTGGCCTTCGGGCAGGGTGAGCCGGGTGTTTTTGCCTTCGTAGGTGACCTCGTACCACACTTCATTGGCTCGCACGTTGTACCACGAGTAAGGGTATTGGATATCCACGAGGGCACATTCCCACCGGCCAGGTAAATGTAACGGTTGTGGTAACTGGGTGACGTACTTGGCCACGGTGTTGTCAGGAAACACATCCAGCGAACTGTTACTGGGTAGGGTCAGGTAAAACATGGCGACTGAGCTGTCCTGCTGCTGCTGTTGGTTTTAATAGGTCTTCCAGGCCTTGGGCGGTTGTGTGCGGCGTCGTGTTCGTCGCGTTGACTTGCTACGTGTCACGGCTCTGGAGATGTGGGGTGTCTTGATCGAGGGTGGTTTTTTAAAGGTCTGAAAAGAAGGTGCCCGTTGTGATGGTGGTGGAGTTTTGGGGGGTGACTCCGGTTCCCAGTCGGCTTCCCAAGAAGGTTGTGGTGAGAGTCGTGGTGCACGACTCGGCGATTGCTGGGTTTGCTGCATAAAGGCCCAGCGGTGGGGGTTCCCCACCAATTCCTGTGGTACATGCATGTCTTTCAAGCCTTGAGCGAAGACCTCCCATCCTCGAGGATCGGTGTGCGATCTGCGTTGACGCATCAGATCATTCACTAAATCCGTCATGTGGGTGCCGGGGACCACCTGATTCTGTACCAGGAGTTCGCCTTTATCATTCCAAGTCATGTTAGGATTCTGTTTCATCCGTTGTAATACCAGGCCAGCTTGTTTCTTGAACGAGGCAGGTACACTCTTCAGCACTTCGTCTTCCAACCACTGTGGGGCTGTGGGGGCTACCTCACCCGGCTGTTGGAGCGGTGCTGAGGTCAGCGGTCTGTCACGTGGTGGTGGTGGTGGTGGTGGTGGTGGTGGTGCTGCTGTTGCTGGGGTAGACAGGGTTTTGTATTGGTCCATGAACGTCATGTACCGTTGAAGCGTCTCATTGTACCGTTGTACTTTCTCACTGTCGCTTAACCCCGGTCTCTGTAAGATCTGTTGCATCTCTCCATCGAGGCTGTTTATGGTCTTCACCGTAGGTGGGACAGGGTAGGGTGATTGGAGGTTTTGCAGGAACCGTGGTTCGACGAGGACCATTTTTTTCGTGTGGTTCATTGTCGGCCGAAGAGTCCACCCAATACTGGACCCAACACGGAAGCGGCCAACGGTGCTAAGATGGCCCCGAGAAAGCCGCCTTTCTGTAACACCTTTTTCTTTTGTGTTTGAGGGACCCGCTTGTGGACTAGGGTTCGGAGACCTGTCTTATGCTTGGCCAACTTGGTCTTCTGAGCCGGAGTCAGTGGTACGTTGCCTTTTAACAGGTTGTACCCGATCTCGCACAGACAGCGTACAAGGTCAGGGTCCGCACCGCGTACAATGGTTCGGACTAACTCGGGTGGGGCCGTCTTCAATACACGGAGCGTGGGAGCGTGCTTCCGTACTCGCGCAGACATCCTGTACAACTAATGCTAGAACCCACAACTCTGCCCTTTTTATCCACCTCACAGACAAAGTCAACCCTGCTGTGGTATTCATTCTTTTTATTATTCCCCATCATCAAACACACAAACCCCAGCTGGAGGCGCCACTGTGGGTGTGTTTACATTATTTTTGCATGTACACGTGGTGGGTCTCTCCGGGAAAGATGCCGGTCCGTAGTCGAAGGTGGTCGGGGGTGGCTTGCTTGAGGTCGAAGAGCATATACCCGTGCTGAGGGGTTGTGGCATCTTTGAAGGCTTCCAACGCAAACGGTGTGCGGCCGGGATACATCTGTCTCGCCAGGTGCAGCAGTTGAGTGGTATCTCTCGGGTTTTTGAAGACCACCAGGTAGTGGGCATTTAAGCTGATATTCCGATGTTCTTTGTTTTTACTGAACAGATTCTGCACAATGTAGATGATGCTGAGCCGTCGATGATGGCTGCCTTTGGTAAAGAGTTGGGTGACCCGTGCATCCGTCTCCGCCATGAGATCATCCAGAACCACCAAGGTGTCGGGTTCCAAATCGGCCAGGTTGGGTAGGCCTTCCACGAACGTGATGTGGGGCATTGCTGCATACGCTTCCTGCCATTCTCCGTAACACCACACGACTCGGGCAATGGGTGGAGTGATCATGCTGTCGGCGTGTTGAAGGAGCTTCCTGACGAAGTGCGTTTTGCCGGAGCCCGTCGGTCCTGCGATGACGCAAGTGAAGGGATGCTGCCACCCAGGGTCCATGGTTTGAGGTCTATCCGTTGTCGTGGTAACCCGCTCTTGTAAATTTCGTACGAGTGAACTGGAGTGGTGGCGGGTACAACGTCGGTCGTCGTTGTCTGTTCACGTTCAGAGATGGTGCTGGGGGTGGGTACAACGTGGGTGGACGGTTCACTGTGAGGGATGAAATCCGGTGGGTCTTGAGACGTAGTAGGTGTACTTGGTGTAAGTGTAGAGCTCGACGTGGCTTGTACGCGGTGGTGGTGGTGGTGGTGACTGGGCTGGATACGACTGGTGCTCTCTGTAGACCCGTTTCACTGATGGGTGGTGTTCTCAGTTGGTTAAGTAACGTAGTGACATAGGCTACGTTTTAAAACACACCTCCGTACAACACACTCAGCAGGGTTAGCAATAGCACCCCAAAGACCACTTGCGCTTTGCGCGTTTTGCGAGACGCTGTCTTCGGAGGCAGCTGCTGTTGGTCCATATCACTGGGGTCGGACGTGGAATGAAGGAGGACGGCAGTGGTGTCTGGCTTTATAGTCGTTTCACCTGGTTGGCCGCGACCCAGGAATTGAAGGAACTGGGCCAGCCTTGCCATTTTACGAAATGAAACAGTTTGCCACGTCGACGTTCCGTTTTCAAAATCTGCTCCACCGTGTAGTAGTCTTGCTGTGTTTTTACAACAGGCTGTAATTCCGTGTCGTAAAACGTCCCCAGCAACGTTTCCCCTTGGAGATCTTCCAGTTCATAGACTCGCCGCTGTCGGGGTAGGCGCCGTTTAATCAGGAAGTGCTCATCGCTCCAGTTGGGCAAGTAACTTTTCTCGAACTTGCCCTTGACTTTACTGATCCGTACAGGGTCCCCGACCTTGTACACCGCCTTCGTCGTTCGCTGCGATGGCCTGGGGTACAAGACACGCCGGACTTGGGCTTCATTGCGTTGGGTCACGGTAATGGGGGCTCTCTCTATACTTCGATGATAGGCTCGATTGTAACCCCTCACCAGTTTCGGGAGAACATCGATGTACCGCCTTGTATTCTTATAGGTGAAATATTTATACATGCGGCCTTTGAATGTCCTGTTGAACCTCTCCACCACGGAAGCCTTGGTCTCGTTGTACGTATGGAAGAAAAACACCTTCTGGGCTTTCAGAAACTGCTTGGAACGGTCTGTTGAGGAATTCCGTGCCTTCGTCGGTTTGCAAATACAAAGGTTTGCGCCCGGTCTTGAAGATGTCTTTGAACGCCGCTATGAGATTCGCCCCCGTTTTCGTCCGGATGGGTACCACCCACGCATACTTGGATAGGATATCGATGCACGTCAAGATATACCGATTCTCATCGTTGTGTTTGGCAAAGGCGCTCATATCCACCAAATCCGCTTGCCACTGGGCATCTATTCCTCCCACGATGACCCGGTTCCGTAGAAAATGGCGACGGACAGATCGATGTAAGGTATAGGTGTCTTGTCTTCTTAACCAATCTCGGACTTGGGCACGTTGTACCCCTGGGGTTTGGCCGCTCGATAGAGAGCCGACAATGCACTATAGGCTGCCGGACTGTCGGGACTGTAGTATAAGTTATCCAACACCTTCTCCCAGCGCTTCATGGTGACAAAATGATGATGGACCCTGGCTCTATCGTTTATTTATAACGGGTATATCTTGGGCCGGAGTTTCTTTCTGATTTTCTTCGTGGACTTCCACAGTGGCCATGGTCAATGACCAGTCCAACTCGTCTGATGACCGCTTGATAAGCACTTCATCCACATCCACCACGGCATCTTCCAATGCAGACCATAGATCAGGGTGAAGGGTAAAATGCACTGTACCTCCATCTAGCCGAGCCAATTGAGCAAAGAAAGGGCCGCGTCGGATGTACACATCGTGACACAAGTGGATGAGGTCGCCGTCCAGTTCACCAGACAACACCTGTTTGAATTTGGTCCAGCCCTCCCGGGACAGACGAATGTGAGCCGGGCACGGTTGTGTAGGGTCCGTGTCTCCCACCACCTCCTCCGTGATATCGACCTTATCCGCATACACGTGCAGGAAAACCTCGGGGGTCAAACTGAAATACGCCAGTACTATATGCTCCGTCATGGTCAGTACGTGAATGGTACCAGATTTCACTGTCTCTCGTATTTATAGGGAGAACCCCGTGAGATCAAAGGATCAGGTGGTCATGTCATTGGGCTGACTGAGTCTAGCGGGGTAATCAATGGCATCGTCGTCGGGTTCATGTAGTTGTTCATGGGGTTCAGCCGCCGCGTCCTCCATAGCACGAGCCCATGCCAATTGGTCGGGTGATCGGTCGTCCGGTGTAAATAACTGGTCCACAATAGGCACTACTTTCTCCAAGGCTGACCACACAGAGGAAGTGAGGCTGATACTGCGCGTAGGCTCTTGGTAGTGACCCAGACGTATGTGGCCGGGCGGGTCGGAATATACGTAGATGGCATTGTCCAGGTGGATGACGTCTCCGTCCAACTCGGTTACGACGAAAATGACGTCGGGCAGCCCGATGCAAAATGTACGTATCTTGGGTTTTTAACCAGTCTCGAACTTCAGTTCGACTAATGCCTTGAGAATGGGCCGCTCGAGCTAGCGCTCCCACTGCGCTATATGCGGCTGGACTGTTTGGGCTGTAATACAGATCGCTTAACACCTCGTTAATCACTGTAGACTGCTTTTTCTGGCCCCGCGGCTTCATCACGGATTTTTTCTTCTTCTTCATCGTTCTGGCCCGTCATGTGTGTGTGGGTGGCTTCATCAGGTGACACTGTCATTCCAGCCTCTGCGCATTCTATACATATAGTATTTTCTCCATCCGCTTTTTTTTTCATTAGGTTCATCTAGTGCGTGTTCGATAGCATGAGCCCATGCCAATTGGTGGGGTGATCGATCGTCGGGTATAAATAACTGGTCCACCAGAGGGCCTATTTTCTCCAAGGCTGACCACAGAGAGGGAGTTAGGAGGAAACTTCGAGCCGGCTCTTGGTAGCGTCCCACCCGTGGGTAGAGCGCAGTATGGTATACGTAGTTGGCCTTGTCCAGGTGGATCAGGTGTCCGTCTAACTCTCCGCTCAACACCCGTTTAAACTTAGTCCAGCCATCACGCTCTAGTGTCACCCTATCCGATAGAGTCTCAGCGTGCTCAAAGCAAATATTTCTAGCGGGTGTCCAGGAAATAGCTAGATCGTATTTCGCCAGTTTGACTTTATCTGCATACACGTATAACCGCACACTAGGTGTAAGAGGCAGGATAGCGCGTAGTGACATGCTTGGTCCAAATGTCCAACGGAGAATGACACACACTCTGTCTCATCCCTCGTATTTATAGTGTCAATACCACAGCGCCAGGGTGAATAGGGCACAGACTAGTATGAGGCCAACCAGCCGGCGCTGGTTCCGGCGTGAGCGCTCCTGGTCCATAGCGCGAGCATCAAGGATGGCTGTCATAGTCCAGTAGTGGTGAGTGATGGCACGCCTCTCCATCGAGTGCACTCTGTGGAGGACCGCTTCTGTGAACTCGTTCAGGATCTGGCGTCGTCCCTCGTTGTCGTCGCCATCTCCAAACATGGACCGGACCACTGCTCGGTAACCCGTGAATGAATTCACCACGGTGGCATACTGTAAAATGCGAGTCGCATGGGGCTGGATCTCCGCCATGGCTCTGTAGAAATGAAGGTGTGGGATCCAGAGGAACGTGTTTTATAGACCAGATGTAGCTCTACGGGTGTAGTCCGTGATACGTACTATTCTGATGGGTTAGTCCAAAAAAGGGAGCAACAACAACAACACAGATTACAGATCAATCCTTTTATTATGCGTGAACAACATAGAAATGCATGTACTGACCTGTCTGTGGGAGGTTTCCCACAATGGCGTTCACCTTCGCGTCTTTTCGTGTACGTCCGTGTCTTTTCGTTAAAGTCCGTGTATCTTCGGTAAAGTCCGTAGGCATTGGGCAAGGAAGCTTTTTCCCGAGACCGAATCACCGCCAGACATGACTGCATCACCGCGGATGAATACATTCTTGCACTCACTCACACCACAGGTCGAGTGACCCATGTACTTCAAGATCCTCATGGTACTCATATGAACAGTCACAATCAAAGCGTGACTGAGGTACATCATTTTTAGATGACGACTCTATAACGAATATTATGGATTAAGAATGCTGATCAGCGATACGGATTTGATATTTTGGAACATCATGATGTCTTGCCGGCATCATTGAAAACTGTTGACCGCTTCTCTCTTGCAGGAAACAAGCCTATATTTATGTATACTTTTGTCTTTTTGAATTTGGTGCTAATACTGTTATATGGAAATGGAATAGGTCTTTGGATTATGGACGCGGATATTCTCTAATGGACGACGGCTGGATTATGAATGACGGACTAGACGCTTGTAATCAAATTGAAGCATAGGTGAAGGAGCATTTAATGGACTGGGTGTGGGGTTGACATATCGATAAAAAATGGATATGACCTTGAACTGATCACGTGACCTCCCCGTGAGGGAAAAACCCCAGAACCAAGTCAGTACATGCATCCCATAGTCCCAGGTCACGCCCGATTCACGCAGACCGGAAGTGACGTCATACACCTGCGCACAACCGTGATGGAAAAAAACCAGAACCAAGTCAGTACATGCATTCCATACAAGCGGATAGGCAGGCAGGCAGGCAGGCAGGCAGGTCAGGTCAGGTAAGTCAGATTGAAATACACCCCTTTCCCTAAAAATCGACTCCTCTTATACGTTTTTTCACGTGGATTCAAAATGGAGGATACTCAACTCCCAGCCCGGGTGAGTGGGTGGGTTCAAAATGGCGGACTTTAATACTCACCGGTGCACTGATTGACCCGGGTGAGTGGGTGGGTTCAAATTGTCCGCCATTTTGAAACACACCACCCACAACACACACAAACAAGCCGCCATTTTGAAAATATGCAAATGAGCGCCGGGGAAAACCCAGAGACCTCATTTGCATATTTTCAGTAACAACAGGCCGCCATTTTGAAACACACCACCCACAACACACACAAACAAGCCGCCATTTTGAAAATATGCAAATGAGGACTGGGGTGAAACAAGTGCAATTGTCCACCATTTTGAAACCGACCACCCCTAACATACAAAAACAAGCCGCCATTTTGAAAATATGCAAATGAGGGCTGGGGTGAAACAAGTGCAATTGGCCACCATTTTGAAACCGACCACCCCTAACACACAACTACAAGCCGCCATTTTGAAAATATGCAAATGAGGAGGTGAGACAAGTGCAATTGTCCACCATTTTGAAACCGACCACCCCTAACATACAACTACAAGCCGCCATTTTGAAAATATGCAAATGAGGAGGTGAGACAAGTGCAATTGTCCACCATTTTGAAACCGACCACCCCTAACATACAAAAACAAGCCGCCATTTTGAAAATATGCAAATGATATGCACTCATTGACACCGGTGTCAATGAGTGCACATGACCTCATTTGCATATTTTCAAAATGGCGGTCACAAACAAGCCGCCATTTTGAAAATATGCAAATGAGGTGAATTTTGGAAAAACCCAGTGCAAGTGCACTCATAGGCCACGCCCCCAACCGCCCCACTCACACCTCACTCACGCATGCGCACATAAGGCAAATCAAGTTCTGCGCATGCGCAGTGAGGCGCTATTACGCCCAAAGACTTGCTATATACTACTGCGGTGCAATGGCGGCGCCCAGTGCACGCCGTGGCGAGCAACAAAATATTCAATATTTCTCTTATTTCGCATTCTATCAACATAAGTTTTATATAATAAGGTTTGGAATGCGATTGCCGATAAATATAGTCACACTCAAAAATAACGTAAGTACTCCTTTAAGGTAATCGCGCTTCGAACAACAGGTTAATCGGAGTATTAAATTTAAACCTTGGATTAGGCAGATTTAATCCTAGATTAGCGCTAATAGCGCTTCGAACAACCGGCCCCAGGTAGTCACTATCGATGCCGTATTAGATTTGTCCAAATGGTTGCAACTATGGGCTAAGTATGAAAGTTATCCAAAAATGTGTGCTATTGTGTCAACATCCAGTATGGTCATGAACAGTAACACCATTCACCATGAAGATGATATAGGAGGAGATGGTAATAACCTGTTACATGTCGCTTCTAATTTCAGTGCTACATAACACAGCTGATCAAATTAGGTCCTGTGATTTTACTCCAAAACAGCGAGCAATCTATCGGAATTGCCATTTTAGTGAGACGATTACTCGCAAACATATACGAGTGGAATGCAATACAAGCGCCTAATCCGTCATTCAATATTCAGCCGTCGTCCATGAAAGACTAGGTTACGGTGTTGCTGGTGGTTAAAAGTATGTCCAGCAGTACCGAGATATTACCCGCAGGCCGAGGGATTGAATCAACACCCCCCCCCCGCCCCCTCTCACACACACAGCCACTCCTATACGAGCAAGCGTGCAAGACCTATGTCGGTGCGTTTCGTAACTTCGTGTCTAATTCCTCTTAACCCGGTTTTAGGGACCGTATGAACCTGTGTATTTCAAGATCCTAGTGGTGTTCATGTGAACAGTCACTATCAAAGCGTGACTGAGATATATCACACCATAAATAACGATTTACAACGAAAATCATGTGGATTGAGAATACTGATCAGCGATTCGGATTTGATATCTTTGGAACATCATGATGTCTTGCTGGCATCATTCAAAACTGTTGGCCTCTTCTCTCTTGCGAGAAAGTAGCCTAGTTTTTATGTATACTATGATTTATTCTTTTAATTTTAATGCTATTATATGAATTAGGCTTTTGGATTATGGACGCGGAAATTCTTTAATGGACGACGGCTGAATACTGAATGACAGACTATACGCTTGTATTTCTCACCCTCTACTTTCACATGGCACCATTTCTAAGAGAACACAGTGCCCAGTAACACGGACGCATTCATACACGGCTCGCTTAACAGTATTACTCAGTGCCTTGAATACCTCTGACGCGCGCCTCCTTTAATAGTATAGACATCTCAAGTGAGCTAATCGAAGAATTCAAATATATTTTTGAAACGATTACAGTTTGTGACCCTCCCCCCTTACCGCCCAAAACCTGACTTCCATGGATATACATTCTAATCTGATCGAACCAACGATCATGCCGTCCATCCAACCCAGACGAACCGATATGTACGATAAGACAGGCATCCTCATATAGTTTCTGTAAATGACTATCATTTACCACGATATAATACTTTATTGACAGAAGACTTGACGTTTGTAATAATTATCACCTCTCATCCAACCTTTTGTCATGTAAGTCCAACTGTCTTTTAGATTTTTCCGAAAACTGTTAATTAATGCATTTGGACTGCATGTAAATTTGTATCAAATTTGATGCTTGTGTTACTGGTTCAAGTCGTTTGCAATCCGCGTAAACACATGGTATCTATACCAAAATCTAGAAAAGAGAAAATTTGAAAGAATTCTTCTTCAATCGTTCTTAGATTTGTTCTGTATTTTCATAAGGTTGATCCGTGTCGTTTCACTCCATAGTCAGGGAAATTTGAGGTGAGAGTTTTTCATCAAACACCACTATCATGACTATGGACGGTGAATTTAAAAAACATCGCTACGGGAGGTGAATTAACAAACGCCAGTATATGGGAGGTGAATTATATTGATTTCATGCGCATTGAAAGAAGAAGACCAACAATGGAGAGAGTTTCTTTTTGTATTCGATGTAAAAGCTAGAATAACGAATGGAACAGATATGGTTAGCTCCTTATCTTGCCTTTGGTGTGTGAATGGTGTGTAGTCAATCGTTTTCTATCGAAACGAATTTAACTATTTGATTTCTGAAACTTTGTCAATTTAGCTCACTTGAGAGTATTTGACAAATCTCTCCCTCCAAATTTTCATCGAAACTTTGAAACTGTGCCCAACATAATTTTATATCACATCAAATGATTAGAAATGATAAATTGAATAATCGGTTCGAAAAATCGACCAAAAGTTGCATTTCGGATTAGGACGTGTATGTGATGTCACCTGATCCGTCATCTTAGGTTAATTTTTACACTTTCTCGGAGGGCTTGGCCCAAAGATATAGCTCTACACCCAGTTTGAAAAAAGGGTCAGCCCATCCCCAAAACCTTGCTCACTACACCTCGTATGTAAATCGCCAGATAGGGTTAATTTCAAAATATTTGCTCACAGCACATTTTCCATGTGGCTCCACAGCTGATATTGATCACGAAAACTGACGTTTTTTAAACACGGCTCAGTTCTTGGTGCTTCAAGACTCTGTGATTCTTTGTGACTCTGTTCAGTGGACTTCATAGCGATATCACATCTAATAAAGACGTATGTGTCGTGTTTAAACCACCCTGGCACGCAGTCCTGCTACCAATTTCCTACCCTCCTGTTTCTTTCAATACAGCCAAGGTCAGTATAAGTGTGGCCAGGAAAATCTCATCTCTCCGAAACAATGTTGATGAATAAAAGTTGTCATTACAAGCGTCTGGTCCGTCATTCATAATTCAGCCGTCGTCCATTAGAGAATATCCGCGACCATAATCCAAAGACCTATTCCATATTCCACATAGCAGTATTAGCACCAAATTCAAAAAGACAATGATAGAATACATTTTCAATGATGCCGGCAAGACATCATGATGTTCCAAAAATATCAAATCCGTATCGCTGATCAGTATTCTTAATCCATAATATTCGTTGTAAAGTCGTCATCTAAAGACTGATGTATCTCAGTCACGCTTGTATTTTTTTATCAGCATGCGATATGTATCAGTCATGGGCATTCTGAAAGTGCGAAATCGGCACAAACGTGCTGCACACAGACAGGTTAAACTTGACAACAGTTGCCTCAATTCCTTTCTGATAATAGCCACTTGTTTAGTGGATTCAATCAAACGGAATCATATCCGACAAAATTCTCAAACAAAGAATTTCTGCGTCGATAATTAAAAAGAGAAATGCAACAGCGATATTCATTTAAAAAGATAATTGTAAGTTATTTCATTCGTCAAGCAAATATATTGACTGTTTGTTTAAATGTGCGCTTGTATGTGGGAAAGCCTGGAATAATATCAATCGGAACATTGTGTGGAAACGGACCCCTCGAGGAGCTTTTCTTTGTGTATTTAGCTGCATACAGTAGCTGAATTTAGTAGTTTACATACTATTTTTATGGTATCGCCAATCTATTATCATATTCAAGAATCGATTTTTTTTATTTTCGAGCGTAACAGAACAAACTAGTTTCAAGAGAGAAAGAGGAAATATAGGGATTATACCGCAATTTTTATGGAATAACCCAGCATATTAATAGTTCTCAAACGTTCCTAATTGATATCGAATGTTAGGATAAAGACGATAGACAAAGATTAAATAACATTAACAGAAATATTATCTCGCGAAACTACTTATTTACTTTTATTCAGGTTCCTGAATTTTGTAGTGACAAGCTGGAAACAGATAACCTGTCGTCGGAAGAGAAACGTATCTCGAATCCTCTTGCATAACGATGGAAATCCGAACCTGGTTCTACAAATGTGAACTCTGGGAGAAAGCCAATGCACTGTTTTCTCGCACATAGCCAGCCATTTCGTCAATTTCGTTTGTTAATACTTCTTACCGCAAACGAAGTTCTCATTGGAAGGAAATGTCTCGATTCGCTCGCAGATATTATCTGGGCGAAGATATCAGCTTTGAGCGAGATTTCGCCTCGTTTTTCTTTATCCAACTTGCACGTTACCTTCATTTATATTATAGGCCTACGCCGTGACGTACTGAAGAGCGCAGCATTCATTCACGAGATCTGATAAAGATCGATGGATTGCAATATCATAATACATAATCGTGATCGGCTAATGGGAATTAACTAATCGCAGTGTGTTTTTTTAAACATTTGGCCATCACTGCATTAAATCAAAAGGGTTATGCACTTGTGCAACTTTAGGGCGAATGGCATCTCCAGTTCTCGGAAAGCTATATATGTGATAATGTTGGTCTGTGTTACCTTGTTTCATAAGACATCTCGCTTTGCACGTCCCCAGGCAGAGAAATTAAGATTTTATCTCATCCAGATATGCAGTGCTGGCAAAGGTTGCCTCCCCTTGATCGTTAAGGGATGAATCTGTTTGAACTAATGTGTGGGACAAACTTGACTGATATAGTAATATCCCACCAAGCTTGCTGATGTCGAACTGTTCACGCAGATCTATAATACATTTCGTCAGGTCATTCAATGGACATTCTACATACCCAACGAACTTGAGCTTCTTCATGCGTAATCGCAATTGGTTATTTGCAATCAGAGACAAGGAAGACAAATTATTGTGATCGGATATCACGGGCCGGATAATTTCACCAGGAACGTATATTGTTCTCCTGGTATGCAAGAAGTGCAAATTGAATCACAGCTGACTGATTAGCGTAAGAAATGACCAGATATACAACATCTATACGGGTGCAGTTAAATTATAACTATGGCCACCGTACGCGATGACATACTAGTCCGTGCACTTCCCCTATACGTATCCCGCCATTTAAATCATTGACTTGAATGTATGTCATATTTGACGACTTTCAAATTAAAAGGGACTGAAGCTATCATAATAGTCCCACATCTCGATTCTAGCAATTTCACTAATGCAGTTATTTTTACCGCTGTAACACCTACGGGTAATTAAAGTGTCATGCGCAATATGTCGAAAGGTGCAATCGGTGAGAGATGCAGAAAACATTTCTGGTCGCCAGGTTCCTTTCATGGTGGATAATGTACATTAGCAATCACAAGTACATGTTTGTAGAAGCCAAAGTGGTACACATTTATTTTTTGCGTTATTCAACTTCCGGAACATTCCAACTATTTTAAAGAGGTTTACTTTTACTTATTTGATCAAAACTTCCCAAAGGTATGATTACAACGCATATAAGGGAAGTGGGAAGAGGTGCCGACATACTGATAGAGCCACATGACTTCACAGTATAGTCTTCTGGTTAACCTATTCTAAAGCACATACCAAGAATCTAACGATTCGTGATATGTTTTGTATCTCAGGTACGCTTTTATTCCTGTACCTGTTTATCTGGCAACTTGGATGATATGACCACACGGCCCCTAGCATCGGCATAAGCGGTATTAGATACAAATCTAGAGAGCTATGATGGAAATACTCTGACAACTCGTATCTCCCTAGTCTAATCCGTGGCGTGTCCTACTCCTCCTCCTCCTCCGCTGTACTCACTGCACAGCGACTCCTCCTCCTCCTCCTCCACTTTACTCACTGCACAGAGGGTCGCATAGGTGTGGCGCGGGATAGGCTGGGGCGAGAGACCTGGGGTTTTCGCTACATGAGATTCCATGGGCCAGGCTTTCATCCTACAGTAGAATGGGTCGACTGCGCATGCGCGATGAGTAGTAGTAGAATAGAAAGGGCACGCGATCTCCCTATCCCTATAGGTGTGGCGCGAGAGACCTGGGATTTTCGATATCTGAGATTCCATGGGCCAGGCTTGCACCCTACAGTAGAATGAGTCGACTGCGCATGCGCGATGAGTAGTGCGCCATGAGTAGTATAGAAAGGGCACACGATCTCTCTATCCATATAAACTAACCCATGGGGGTGAATGAACTCATGGGGGTGAATGAGTCATGGGGTGAAATCCGTGGCGTATGAGGGTCGGCTCATGTGTGTTTCACTTCTTAAGGGTCGGCTCTTGTGGGTTTCACTTCTTAATCCGTGGCGTATGAGGGCAGTGGGTGGGTTCAATGAAAGCTCTATTGGTAATTGGTGAGCTGTGTCGCTGTGACAACTCGTACTGTCGTACAATCAACAACTGATTGCAGTCCAACTTAAGCAATTTGAAACGATAGGCTATCAAGGCGATAGATCGATACAATATGGGATGTCAGTATTCCTCCAGGGAGCACTGACAGCAGAGAACTTACCAAATTTGTCGATAGTTTGACAATAAATGTCAAAATGTAAATTGTCAGCTCTGTCGAGTTACATCACGAGTACCAGATTACAAAACGACTGAAGACCCAATAATTGTTCAGTGCACGAAAGTGGACTGATAGATATATGACAATGGTATATATACCGTCATACTGTCCTAGGCTTCAGAATGGATATTAACCTGGAAAGCCTTCTGAGATAACGATTAGTTTTAAACGATTTTAGCCCCCTCGACATCGGGTCTCCTGAAAAGGGATTTTTCAACTACATGTATAAGGATACTCAAATAGATCGGCGTCTATATGTAACGGAATATTACCTAGTAATCAGCAGATCACTGTCGTGTGATGATTGACCGTTCTTCATAACCTCGCTTTGAAATTACTTTAAGAGCCACCAAAACAGTTGATAATTCGCAGTTTATTCGTTTTTACCCCTCGGCGATTTTGGCCTCGGGGTATTGTCATTGCCATGTTCGTCCGTTCGTCCGCAAGTCCGTACGTCCGTCCGCCCGTCCGTTACCGCATTTTAGGCAAAACCGCTTGAGGCACAACCACCAAATTGTGTACACTTATTTATCTGGTGCTTAGTCAGACGCCTATCGAAATTGGCTCCCCTCGGTCGATATTTTACAGAGTTATGCCCCTTTACAGATATATTATTTTTTATTTCTGTCCTATATGCTTGCATGTAACCAACTATATCAGCAGAACTGTGTTCGATATAGCAATTATATTTTGGAAACTTGTTTATATTGTTGTATTCTGGTAGCCAAGAAAATATACTCGCCTCGGCCCTTATTTTTTATGCCCATTTTTGGGGGCAGTTATCTTTGATTTTGTGATATATATGCTTGAATGTAACCAATTATATATAAATAACTGTGTTTGGCACAGCTACCAAATTATGAGAAAACTTTTTTTATCAGGTTGTATTCTAGAAAAATTAGTTGTCTCGGCTCGTATTTTATGGAGTTATTCTCCTTTCGGATGTAATAATATCCGATTTTGTGATCTGTAGTTGAATGTACAAGTTATTTCTGAATATCCGTGTTAAGTACAGGTGCTAAATTTTGAAAACATATTTATCTTCTTGTATTCTTACCCCTCGACCATTTTGGCCTCGGGGTATTGTCGTCGCCATGTATGTCCGACCGTTACCGTACTGCATTTTAGGCAAAACCGCTGAAGACACAACCACCAAATTTTTAACTCTCATTTATCTAGTGCTAAGTCATATGCCTATCGAAAGTGGCTCCCCTCGGCCCATATTTTAGAGATTTATGCCCCTTTACAGGTATATTAATTTCTGTTTCTGTCCTATATGCTTGAATGCAACTAACTGTATCTGCAGAACTGTAATACTTAGCATGCTTAGTTCTATACTCCATACCCTTATCTGTTGATACATCCATACACTACAAATTGTAAATTACCTTCAGCTTGATCATTCCACATAGTACTATCTCTTCCCCAATTTACACTACACATGGGTCTAAATCACTTGAGGAAAGCCGAGGGGTTTTGATTAGATCAATCGCATGTGTGTGTGTCTGTTGAGTGACTGAAGAGAAGAGGATGCTATTCTCTCATTAGGAGGTTCAAGACAATTTGAAAATATATTTTTTCTTATATTTCTGCAAGAAGTATGGCAAACCTCCAACATTCACAATAAAGAATAAAGTTCAGGGGTCACCAGGGCTGATTTTGCATAATTTATAAAAGTATATGACCTACTTTAATTGTTTCACCCTAATATGTTGATCCGTGTCGTTTCACTCCATAGCCAGAGAAATTTGAGGTGAGAGTTTTTCATCAAACACCACTATCATGACTATGGACGGTGAATTTAAAAAACATCGCTACGGGAGGTGAATTAACAAACGCCAGTATGGGGGGTGGATTATATTGATTTCATGCGCATTGAAAGAAGAAGACCAACAATGAAGAGAGTCTCTTTCTGTATTCCATGTAAAAGCTAGAATAACGAATCGAACAGATATGGTTAGCTCCTTTTGTTGCCTTTTTTGTTGATAGTTTGACAATAAATGTCAAAATGTAAATTGTCAGCTCTGTCGCGTTACATCACGAGTACCAGATTACAAAACGACTGAAGACCCAATAATTGTTCAGTGCACGAAAGTGGACTGATAGATATATAACAATGGTATATATACCGTCATACTGTCCTAGGCTTCAGAATGGATATTAACCTGGAAAGCCTTCTGAGATAACGATTAGTTTTAAACGATTTTAGCCCCCTCGACATCGGGTCTCCTGAAAAGGGATTTTTCAACTACATGTGTAAGGATACTCAAATAGATCGGCGTCTATATGTAACGTAATATTACCTAGTAATCAGCTGATCACTGTCGTGTAATGATTGACCGTTCTTCATAACCTCGCTTTGAAATTACTTTAAAGAGCTACCAAAACAGTTGATAATTCGCAGTTTATTTGTTTTTACCCCTCGGCGATTTTGGCCTCGGGGTATTGTCATTGCCATGTTCGTCCGTCCGTCCGCCCGTCCGTTACCGCATTTTAGGCAAAATCGCTTGAGACACAACCACCAAATTGCGTACACTTATTTATCTGGTGCTTAGTCAGACGCCTATCGAAATTGGCTCCCCTCGGCCGATATTTTACAGAGTTATGCCCCTTTACAGATATAATAATTTTTATTTCTGTCCTATATGCTTGAATGTAACCAACTATATCTGCAGAACTGTGTTCGATATAGCAATTATATTTTGGAAACTTGTTTATATTGTTGTATTCTGGAAGCCAAGAAAAAATACTCGCTTCGGCCCTTATTTGTTATGCCCATTTTTGGGGAAAGTTATCTTTGATTTTGTGGTATATGCTTGAATGTAACCAATTATATATAAATAACTGTGTTTGGCACAGCTACCAAATTATGAGAAAACTTTTTTTATCAAGTTGTATTCTAGAAAAATTAGTTGTCTCGGCCCGTATTTTATGGAGTTATGCCCCTTTCGGATGTAATAATATCCCATTTTGTGATCTGTAGTTGAATGTACAAGTTATTTCTGAATATCCGTGTTCAGTACAGGTGCTAAATTTTGAAAACTTATTTATCTTCTTGTATTCTTACCCCACGACCATTTTGGCCTCAGGGTATTGTCGTCGCCATGTATGTCCGACCGTTACCGTACTGCATTTTAGGCAAAACCGCTGGAGACACAACCACCAAATTTTTAACTCTCATTTATCTAGTGCTAAGTCATATGCCTATCGAAAGTGGCTCCCCTCGGCCCATGTTTTAGAGATTTATGCCCCTTTGCAGGTATATTAATTTCTGTTTCTGTCCTATATGCTTGAATGCAACTAACTGTATCTGCAGAACTGTAATACTTAGCATGCTTAGTTCTATACTCCATACCCGTATCTGTTGATACATCCATACACTACAAATTGTAAATTACCTTCAGATTGATCATTCCACATAGTACTATCTCTTCCCCAATTTACACTACACATGGGTCTAAATCACTTGAGGAAAGCCGAGGGGTTTTGATTAGATCAATCGCATGTGTGTGTGTCTGTTGAGTGACTGAAGAGAAGAGGATGCTATTCTCTCATTAGGAGGTTCAAGACAATTTGAAAATATATTTTTTCTTATATTTCTGCAAGAAGTATGGCAAACCTCCAACATTCACAATAAAGAATAAAGTTCAGGGGTCACCAGGGCTGATTTTGCATAATTTATAAAAGTATATGACCTACTTTAATTGTTTCACCCTAATATGTTGATCCGTGTCGTTTCACTCCATAGCCAGAGAAATTTGAGGTGAGAGTTTTTCATCAAACACCACTATCATGACTATGGACGGTGAATTTAAAAAACATCGCTACGGGAGGTGAATTAACAAACGCCAGTATGGGGGGTGAATTATATTGATTTCATGCGCATTGAAAGAAGAAGACCAACAATGAAGAGAGTCTCTTTTTGTATTCGATGTAAAAGCTAGAATAACGAATCGAACAGATATGGTTAGCTCCTTTTCTTGCCTTTTTTGCTGATAGTTTGACAATAAATGTCAAAATGTAAATTGTCAGCTCTGTCGCGTTACATCACGAGTACCAGATTACAAAACGACTGAAGACCCAATAATTGTTCAGTGCACGAAAGTGGGCTGCTAGATATATGGCAATGGTATGTATACCGTCATACTGTCCTAGGCTTCAGAATGGATATTAACCTGGAAAGCCTTCTGAGATAACGATTAGTTTTAAACGATTTTAGCCTCCTCGACATCGGGTCTCCTGAAAAGGGATTTTTCAACTACATGTATAAGGATACTCAAATAGATCGGCGTCTATATGTAACGAAATATTACCTAGTAATCAGCTGATAACTGTCGTGTAATGATTGACCGTTCTTCGTTACCTCGCTTTGAAATTACTTTAAAGAACCACCAAAACAGTTGATAATTCGCAGTTTATTCGTTTTTATTGTCATTGCCATGTTCGTCCGTCCGTCCGTACGTCCGTCCGTACGTCCGCCCGTCCGTCCGTACGTCCGTACGTCCGTACGTCCGCCCGCCCGTCCGTACGTCCGCCCTCCCGTCCGCCCGCCCGTCCGTACGTCCGCCCGTCCGTCCGTCCGTCCGTACGTCCGCCCGTCCGTTACCGCATTTTAAGCAAAACCGCTTGAGACACAACCACCAAATTGTGTACACTTATTTATCTGGTGCTTAGTCAGACGCCTATCGAAATTGGCTCCCCTCGGCCGATATTTTACAGAGTTATGCCCCTTTACAGATATATTAATTTTTATTTCTGTCCTATATGCTTGAATGTAACCAACTATATCTGCAGAACTGTGTTCGATATAGCCAAGAAAAAATACTCGCCTCGGCCCTTATTTTTTATGCCCATTTTTGGGGGCAGTTATCTTTGATTTTGTGATATATGCTTGAATGTAACCAATTATATATAAATAACTGTGTTTGGCACAGCTACCAAATTATGAGAAAACTTTTTTGTCAAGTTGTATTCTAGAAAAATTAGTTGTCTCGGCCCGTATTTTATGGAGTTATGCCCCTTTCGGATGTAATAATATCCGATTTTGTGATCTGTAGTTGAATGTACAAGTTATTTCTGAATATCCGTGTTCAGTACAGGTGCTAAATTTTGAAAACTTATTTATCTTCTTGTATTCTTACCCCTCGGCCATTTTGGCCTCGGGGTATTGTCGTCGCCATGTATATCCGACCGTTACCGTACTGCATTTTAGGCAAAACCGCTGGAGACACAACCACCAAATTTTTAACTCTCATTTATCTAGTGCTAACTCATATGGCTATCGAAAGTGGCTCCCCTCGGCCCATATTTTAGAGATTTATGCCCCTTTACAGGTATATTAATTTCTGTTTCTGTCCTATATGCTTGAATGCAACTAACTGTATCTGCAGAACTGTAATACTTAGCATGCTTAGTTCTATACTCCATACCCTTATCTGTTGATACATCCATACACTACAAATTGTAAATTACCTTTAGCTTGATCATTCCACATAGTACTATCTCTTCCCCAATTTACACTACACATGGGTCTAAATCACTTGGGGAAAGCCGAGGGGTTTTGATTAGATCAATCGCATGCGTGTGTCTGTTGAGTGACTGAAGAGAAGAGGATGCTTTTCTCTCATTAGGAGGTTCAAGACAATTTGAAAATATATTTTTTCTTATATTTTTGCAAGAAGTATGGCAAACTTCCAACATTCACAATAAAGAATAAAGTTCAGGGATCACCAGGCCTGATTTTGCATAATTTATAAAAGTATATAACCTACTTTAATTGTTTCACCCTAATATGTTGGATTAGATGGGAATTCTATGAAATGTGCCTTCTATTTTCATGGAAAAATCGCATATTTTTTAACAAGATAACATGTCATTTTCTCAATAGTTATCTGCAACAATGCTGAGTCGAAAAATGCGGGGTAACCAGGCTTCTCTTCAAGATTAAATGATGCAAACATGCAAAACCATGGTAATTAGGCCAGATTACCCTAATTTCGGTAAGTCCGTTTGTCATGGAAAAATCATTGAGGTCGTATTAAAACACATTATCCAATTCAAAAATCCTTTCATAAATGTTCTCTTAAAAGCTTATATTTTCCTTTTCGATTAAATTCCCTTTAAATATCGCTGTTTTGGTAGATGCGCAGAAACATGCGCAGAAACATAAACTTGGGTTGGTCTGCAACCTCCTCAAATATGGAATTCCGCAGGGACAAAGGCTACTGCATGATGTGCCAGACGTCTATCTTTATACAGCTCTCGAGTACACTCGAGCAAGTATCTTGGAAATACTTTGAAACAGGATTTCTCTTTGGTGTTATGTAACGGGGGATTTGAAAGGCTCACTGACCTAATTGTCATATATAGGCAAGTCTATTTCACATCCCAAATTAAATCTCATCCTATCAACGATCGAGTAAGGACTTTCCATGCTGAAGTGGAGCAGTTATGTGGTGTTCTCCTCTAACCGTTATGGTACACGTCGGTACCATAGTCGGACAATCCGCTGATGGATTTCCGCGACTAATTGCATGTCGATGTTTTCATGTGAAATTGCCGCTCTACTGTCAGTTTGATAACGTATTTGTGACACACACGGTAATTCACACAGACACTGAATAGAATGGTTAAATACCTAGGGAGAAAGAGGAGTAAAGGCAACTCTGAGGTGATAAGCCGGACAGACCTTCCTTGCAAATCAGCAGAATCAGATATTGACCGAATTTATCGCATGTTCAATAAGCGGACAAGAAGACTTTTCTTAATTGTGTTAACGATGAGACATATACATCAATGAGTCAGTCATTTCATGAAATAAAACAATACGTCCTCATTACAATCTCCTCGATAGAATATCTTAGATGACAAGTTGATCAGTCAGATAAGTAAATATCATACAGTCTTCTTTGATTTGATTGATTTTCTCTAGTTTTCTATTCAATAGAAAAGATTGTAATGATTACCAACAAGAGGGCGGCATTACGGGCGGAAACACGACATGGCATTACGGGCGGAAACACGACATGGCATTACGGGCGGAAACACGACATGGCATTACGGGCGGAAACACGACATATTTCGATGCAGAGGATTTACTTTTACATTTGCGAATCTGCGTCTGGTTCTGGACATGGGGACTTTCTCTGAGATATGTTCATACCAGCATTCCCCGAACAAACCGACTTTTTGTCAGCTTCGTTTTGGCGATACTTATCACGTCCCCACATCATCTAGCAGCGCTATCTCACCTTATGCTGACTGGACACGCAACAGCTGTTGGGGCGGAGATCACAACTTTGAACCAACAGAGACATTCTTCAATCGACTACTTTCTAGATCAGCTGATTTATTTTGTAAAACTTAGATTGCCCTATTCTTTGAAATATAATCAGGTTTGAGTATTGTTTGATTAGATTTATAGGGATGCGTTTCCTCGGGGTCGTACGTTAATGAAATGAAACTCTTAGTCGCCTTTATGTTTAGCTGCAATACGAACTTTACTGTACGGACAAGTAACGATACAAACATATAACAATTCACAGTCGGTTGGATATGGAGCCTAAACTAACTGGTCCTCAGTGTCGGTGCATCCATGCACTGGAATGATTTCAATTTACAGTCCCACTATATTTATGCATGATGACACAATAGTAAAACTAAACAAACCTACAATTCACAGTTGGAAACTTAGTATACACAGCTCGTTGAAACAGGTTTTGACATATCATTTCATAAATACACACAATCAACACCTAGCATATTGCTGTCTATAATCTAGTTCAGACAGGAAAGCTGTTACGACACCAGAGACACCTGGAATCACAAGTATTCCTGTGTTAACTAGCTGAGTGTCGGACATCTTATATTACATATAACAATATACCAGGTAATTATCATATTATATTAAACATCACAATAGATACTGATCAGCGATACGGATTTGATATTTTTGGAACATCATGATGTCTTGCCGGCATCATTGAAAACTGTTGACCGCTTCTCTCTTGCAGGAAACAATCCTATGTTTATGTATACTATGATTGTCTTTTTGAATTTGTTGCTAATACTGTTATATGGAATATGGAATAGGTCTTTGGATTATGGACGAGGATATTCTCTAATGGACGACGGCTGAATTATGAATGACGGACTAGACGCTTGTAATTATCGCCTGCATGATAAAGTCGTCATTTAGCACTACAGATCTAGATGTACTAGAGCGATCTACAGCATGGGAAATCATCCATCGTATAATCGAATGTATTTCTCCCTGTATCCTACTGGTGGTCCTATAGATTAGGTAGACCGATTTCCCTTCAATATCTTGGGGAATTATCGTATATCTATTTCATGTTCTTAATGAGAGTTAACCTGGCAATTGTGCGTAAAAAAACATGGCTGCATGCAGTTTTTCGACAAAATCTATCAGCAAATTGTCCGATTATGACACTGACGCTGATCAGATATAATGCACTTGATCTAGATATAAATGGTCCAGTTCAGTCTTCTGTCAATAATGAGGTTTAGGATGTGAGGATTTTGCATTAGAGAATTGTTCTTGTTTTCATTAACGAGACAGTGGAAGTGGATATTTCGTTACTCAATTTGATAACGTTATTGAGATTGCATTTTGTGTACAGGAGCTAATTATAAATTATACAGAGAAATACAATTTCTGAAACTAGCCATTTCATTAAAAACTTGTTTAGCCATCCTATTCATCTCTGACTTCTAGCATGTCGGATTCTGTTTGTTAGTGACGTTATCTGTCTGTTAAATCAGAACTCACGAACATATGTTCTTAAAATAAAATTCCCTTAAATTGTTGAACCACCATCAAATCATTTCTGCGTGTCGCACAACCAGATAGTGCTGTACAAAAAGCAGTTTGTATTTGTATGTATTACGTATACCCTCTTTCTTATGATCGTCCGTGCACTGAGATTTGAAATTTTTCAAATATATTTGAGGATTATTTTTTCCAGATGGTATTTTTCACAAGGCAGCAGCACAAGGAAATAAGCATTTAACTTTACCACAGTTATACATCCGAAAAGGCAAATTTAATGTGATCGATTAAAAGTGAACCTCGTGTAAGCTTGAAATCCGTTATGTAACTCGACAGAAGTGCCGATTGATATTTTTGCCCTGATTGTCTCGTCATCAATTATTTTGGTAACGTTATCTGATGTGATGATACTGCCACCAGTATGTCCTAAGGTGTTGCGGGAGGAAAGTTCCAAGGATTGGCATCGCTTTATTCCACCCGAATATCGCATATTCAGCCTGTCGTTTTCATTTGAGGAAAATGGATTGCAATCACTCCATTAAAAAGTTCTTTTGTCAGATGTCGCATATCTGTTTAAATTGTGTTCATATTAGATGACCACTCGAACGCCTGATATCATTCCAGATTGGATTGTATAACACGCGATTCGCAAAGTACTCAACGATCTTTGATTGTTGCGTTCGAACATTAACAATATTGTCCTCTGAAATCCAGATCAGATTGGCGATACTATGAAACAGTATGTAAATGATCAAATGCAACAAAATACATGAGAAAAATCTCTGCGAAAAGTTATGTTTCCATTCGATGTCCCGTCTTATATTACTATGTTCTTTCACGCACTTCGTTTACTGTACGTATAATTTACAATTTCACTTTCGCAGATTTTTTATTATCAACGCGAGAATTGTTAGTGGGAGTCTTTCGTTGGACCCAACGAGAGATATTCATGGTATCTGTATCTTTTTCTTTATTTGTCAAAATGAAGTCGTTCCGAAAAGTTGAGATTTTCTCCGGCACACGATGATTGTCGGCGTATACATTGATGAATAGAGGAGAATAGTACTTTGATAGCAGAACTGCATAGTAGATGGTATATACATTATTCATATACGTCTTTGTTGAATGTGTCGTCTCTATGGGGCCTGTTGAACATCACATACAATAAACTCTCAAGTTAACGACTTTAAATTAAGGTGTCATTTATCTTCAAATCTAGGCGTAAAAAGACTAAAATTTAGTTAAATTTAGCTACTGTAAAGGTAAAGTGCCGTACCAGCTCATCTCCATCCCTTACACTCACGCTGATAACAAGGCACAGCTCAAAAATGGTAAAAGTGAGATCGTGTCAATAATTTTCTTAGATAGACGACCTATATCATAGAGTCGATCGATGAAAGAAAACCAACACAGTTGTAAAATAATACGTAAATGTAAACATCTTGAGAATAATTGGAATATTCCAAAAATATAATAACGTCAGAGAATAAAATTGCACCGCTTTGGCTTCAGCAAACATTTACTTAGTAACATCAATTCCACATGAACCACAATGCAAAGAACCTTTGCGTCTTGATAATGTTGTGCTAGAAATGTTTTCTCCATCTCTCACCGACTTCACCTATTGCCACATGTACATTCGGTGTGAAACCCCAATAACCGGTAGATGTTATATTGGTAGAATATGGGCTGCGTAAAGTGAAATGGTTTGAATCAAGATACGGACTATTATATTTCTTCGGTTTCTTTTGATTGAACGTCGCCAAACATGGCACAAATTCCAAGCAGTGAGTTAAGCAAAGGGCTACCGAGATGAGAGGGGCGCTGACAAATACTGATGGTGATCATATAACTCGACCTGAACCAAATGGTGTGTTCTATATCTGGTCTATTCCTACATTAATCAATTAATTGATTAATTAATAACTTCGTGTAGGATTACGCCGTTCTATGTCTCTACTACTATATTATGATATGGCTTACTTCTCAACCATAAATGTTAATTTGTACAGGTTTATTAGCAGGAGAACCAATCCAGTTGATATTCCATTGCATCAAACTTACGCCCTTCTATGTTTTCAGCATAAAATGATGGCGCCAAGAAAGAACAATCCTACCACAAAATGCCGATATGGGAGCGACGTATTATAATAGAATTTAGATTTTTGCGCCTGGAAATTAACAATCCTACCCAAAAATGCCGATATGGGATCGACTTATTATAATAGCTAGGATTTAGGTTTTGGCGCCAGGAAAAAATAATCCCACCAAAAATGCCGATATGGGAGCGACCGATAATACGATTTAGATTTTACTTTGTAGTCGAAGCACCCTTCTATGTTTCCAACACACTGGCATTTTATGACCTTTGTTGGTACAACAGTTTATAAACTACATGGAGTAACACCAAAACTCATCCTGTTCTTCAGTTAGCGATTTTTGTTGGTACCAAGTGAACCCATACGCCGGACGGAAACCTATTTGGAACACCGTTGTATATTCTCCTGTCAATTTTAACCATATTTTACACAGAACAAGAGCGATGTTGCCAGTCGTTGAATATTATGAAGGTTGGCTGGCGTATAATACATTTAACAAGAAGAAATATTTACGAGTAGCAACGTCTCTCGATAAGCAACACTCCTATTTGAATGGAAGAAACATTTATCCAAATTTGTTCTACTTTGGTCACTCATCATTTACTGGACAACAATCCCTCTCCTTATAGGTCGATGACTTCAAATCATCTTGAATCGCGTCTAGCCTTTATGTTTCGAGGGGCTGATGACGTTCCCTAGATATAAGCTAGTGAGGGTCCATGCAAAGTAACTGATCGCACGGAGAGCCAATTTCAATGAAATGCTCGTATAGAAACAGATGGCCATTGGGGATATAAAATTTCTATTGAATAATCAGAAGTACATACAGGGACAGGTTAGCACTAGCAAGCTTGGTAAGATATTACTAGAATACACCATAACAGGCCACTATCAGCCGATATTGTACCGCAGTGTCCGTGGATTCAAATCCATCCTTTGACAATCAATAGGAGACAATTTTGCCCTGACCAGGACAGCTTAATTGGAAGACATCAATTGTGAATTTCACTAGCTGGAAATTCGTAAAACTATTTTATCTCGCGGTATCTTACGAAACAAGGCTATCGGAAAGACGGCATCTATCAGCGGTTTGTCGAAGATTATCGCCAAAGTACAGATGCCCCGCCATTGGAGAATAGATGGTATACTCGAAGTCTAAAAGTCACTCGTAATAGGAAATAACGCCGAGTATACTACGGTCGATTACAGACAGACATTAACATATAATAGTTTTCCGAGAACCACAAAACCTGTCAGTTTGTAGTCTCGCTGGTATGAATCTCGTTTAAGATAATGCAGTGGTTGCCAAACGTTTAAACCTGTTGAGATTAGCTAAATCGATATCCAACATACTATCTATTTTGTTTTTCCCACATGTCGGGTAAAATCATTTTCCCATTACGCCAATAAAGATCATGGATTCTGCACTTGCATTCCATCGATCCTTATCAGATCTGGATAATTCAAGTTATGTTCTTCACAAATCTCAGATGAAAAAGTATCACCGAATAGGAAGTAGCACCAACACGAAGCAGACACAATAACAAGTTGTAAAGGTAATCATATGTCAACATTTCTAGATTCAGACGTAGATTTCCATCTTTGTGCAAAAGCAATCAGGATATGTTTCGGTTCCTTGTCTATTTCCTACTTATCCCTTCACCAGGAGACGGAAATTTGGAAGGATGGGTATATCGTTTTCGGGAGATAACATTTGCACTGATGCTACTTTTCCCCTTCGTGAATTTTGAATTTCGTATTTCAACTGAAGACGCTAATTCCATGATAATCTCGGATTTTTGAGAGCTAGTTCTCTCTAATCTGTTGAACAAGCCAAGGAATCACGTATATGCATATGACAAACCGGAACCGTTTAATACAGCAGGAATTAAATTGTTCTTCCGTGGAATCTTCAAACCTCTCTTGTACATAATAGGAAAAAATCTCCAAGTATATTATTTAGTTGTTTGTGGTCATGCCGAAACAGGCAATCCGCAAATTCGAACAACTGAGCAAAGTAAGCGGGTTTAAGACCGGTTGATCAAATGGACGCCAGATCCAAGTCTCGGTTGACAGCCGTCGTTCATAAAGGGTGTCCGTGTCAACAATCACAATTGTATCAGCTCTCTCTTCGACTGTTTCGTTATTACGCTCCTAAATCCAGGTTTCAAAATTGCGAGAGCAACGTTATCTTTATACTGGTTTTAATCTGAACCCTCTCTTGGACATTCAATGAAATGACTTCTTGCAACAGACTCACATGGATTTAGTCGTGGCTAATTTCACTCGGCTAAGAACTCTTGAATTCGTTACTGAAAAAAGACTATTGTCATGTTCAACCTACATGTATGTACTTATTGCTTATGTGAGTGTGGGTGACATTCAAAAGTGAGTTCAATCCGAGGTATCTTGCGGATCAAGTTTATCAGTTAAACGAATCCATCAGCAGATTATAGCGGGCAGTAATCCCTTACCAACAGTCGCCAGTCGATTGGGGTATATGTCGTATACATAAAGTGGAAGAGTCATTTACCAGAGTATTCTGACGCCAAAATGAGTAAAAATCGTTCAGCACCAGACGTTATCGCACAAATGCATTCCCAGAACCTCAGTCTTCAACATAGATCTACGCAAATGCAATCCTCGATGAGTGTATTCAAATCGATAAGTGTTTAATAGTATATAATTTAGCTTAATATATGGCAATGACTTCGCCATTTACTTTTCCAAAAAAAAAACACATTTTCACACAATCACACCGTTCAATTTCTTCGGTCATATCTCATTTATATGTGACTAGGTTTCCTTGTGATTTTCTGCTTTTCCTTTATCTTGTGACAATTTCATTCGCACTCGAACTAAGCTGGTCAATCTATCACCTTTCAAGCGCTAGTACCACCATAATATATAGCTTAACCCACGTTCTCTCAAATATGTCACGGAATGCAAACAATAATATAAAAATGTGTAAAGGCTGTACCGCAGCGAATGCAGACGAGGCCCTACTGGTCCAAATCTGTGCTCTCCGACGGGATAATCAGTGCGTGTTTGGTGAGCGGAAGTAAAAGACCGCTTCTTCAGACAAGACGAGAGGACGTGACAACAGCTTACACCATGCGAAACGGAAGAGATTCCCGCGTGTCTAGGGGATGTCAGAGTGATTCATTCTCAAACAAAACATCCATCTCCCGAACCAGTCGCAAATCTCCATCCCTATACCGACGCAATCATACGCATTTGCACGCTAAGCTACCGGCAAGAGCGGACGACTCAGACAGATACGCCTCGCAAGATATGACTCGAGCTAACCTTACCTAACTGTTGCATAAGGCTCATATCGTTATTGCAAAAATTGAATTCTCTCGACATTTTCAACTATTCTCATGAAGTCTGATTATTTGTCATGCTGCTGGTCCATTGATCTTCAAGTCTAGTGTGTGGCAACATGCGTCTATTTCATCACTCAATTTTTTATTTGATATTTTTGCCACTTTGACCGGTGAAAAGGAACGAATTATACTCGAATATACTACTATATTACAAGCGCCTGGCCCGTCATTCATTATTCAACCGTCGGCCATTAAAGAATATCCGCGTCCATAATCCAAAGACCTATTTTTGTCTTTGCAATCCTGTTTGTCTACCCACTAAAGAAGCACTTCTTGTTCAGATAGCTTTCATAAGAGAATCATCAATATGTTTTCTTCCTGTCATGGTGATGCACACCATCTTAAAGTGGTACCGATGGAATTGTCATTACGATTTTATATAACGTTCGATAATAATTGCCCGTTACATGAACTACCACAAAACGACGTTTTTCATGTTGTTGAGGTATTTCAGAATTTCATTATTGCAATTTATTAATTCTATTGCAAATCGCTCCCGGTCTAAAATTTACCGAGGCAAAAAAAACGACGTTACAAGAAAGTGGAGAAAAATCTGGATGAGCCGTTGAAGGAAAAAGAATGAATTGTAAATTTTTCGGTAGCTTAACTCGCCATTCTTGATTTAAAGTGTCTGCGCTGTGATTAGCTGTCGAGGAAACCTGCACTCAAACATCAGTTGATATTGACTCGCAGTCGTTCTCTTGTTGTAAATGAGGATATTTTTCTTGTTCTCAAGTAACAGATATCATTATTTGAGATTACAAACATCACCACCCAACCGACAAGATTGTACAGAAACGCCTGCATTTATTTTAGCGTTGAACATTTTCAGACTTAGGGCCACTGACGATGATAAAGTCGGGGCAAAATTAACATAGCTTATGTGTCGTTTTGTCGATAAAGCGGGGACGAAAATTGAGTGCCAGCGGAAATGTGGACAAATTATTTTACTTCTGTAAAATACCGTCAGTTTTACCCCCAGAATTATCAGGGTGAGTATCTGAGACAGAAAAATAGAATTGAATAGCACTAAACGTCCCACCCATACGCATGTATACTATTCAATCACGTTCATTGGCTTATTCATTTCGCAGATTCAGCATCTCTCCACAATTTGTATTACTGGATGCTACCGCTCAGAACTATCGGCATTTTCAATGATCAAGCGCCTTTATATCCTTGTCGTTGATGAAATAGAAGTCCAAATCATTATGGAAGAAGAAAGAAAAACGTTTGAAAACAGCTGACCACCACAAGAAACTAGCTAGGATGTTAGTGCTGGACAATGGATGTTGAATGGACATGTGTATTCACATCATTATTGTATGTCGGTGTGAAACTGACCTCACATTTGTCTAAATAAACTAGACAGACCATCTAAGTTGACTATCCATGTAATAAACTGAGCAGCGCAACTGAGCTAGTCCTTTCTGTACTTCACAGCGTTGATACTGAATGTTCATATGAACACATGCGTGAGCATGAACAAGAGTCATTTTAACCCTCGACCAAATCTGACCCTGGTGCAATGTCATCCTCATGTACGTCTGTACGTTCATCCGCCGTCTCCGCTTTCTCTCATGACGATATCTCAAGAATCACTATGACTAGGAATACCAAACTGACATCACACATGCGCATGGTCACCGAGAAGGGGCATATTACTCCAAGTCAAACTGTATCATTTTAAAATGAATTGCTTTTTGCCACCATATCTCAAACATGACTATGCACATGAGCACCATGCAAACTTAGTATACAAATGCATATGGACTGGAAGCAGAAGGATCACTTTAGGTAGATTCCACGATAACCTAGTCCACTAACACACATTCCCGTCAATCATTGACGGAACATGACATTTGCAACACCTATAAATTCTAAAATATCGCGAAAAACACAATGTGCCCTGCATCTTACTATCTTAAACATGTCAGTGAATTGCATAAGATGAAAATAAACAGGAACCCCTATGAATTCTTTGTACGGTTTTCAATTTAGCGGGACAAAATAAAATGACATTTGCAACATTTGTGTTGCTTATGTGATTTTTCCGTCAAAATCTATTATGTTTATGTACAAGAAATTTCTTGTAAGACAAGCACTTGCATATGCTCAGTGGAATTAGGCCAATTATATAGATGTATCTGTACCCTTGTCAGTGTATGACATCACCCATGCTGTACTAATGGGTCTTTTCAAAATTTTGCTAATGTCATTTCCGTCACGGGAGTTGGACGGAAATAACATTAGCAACGTTTTTGAAACGGTCATAGTATCGATGTATTGGTATTTAACACACTGGCAATGGTACATATATCTTAATACGGTCAAGCTAGTATCACTGTAAATCTTTTTTTGAATAATTTAGTTGAAATTTGTTTTTTGGTGATTATTGTAAAAAAAGGTATGACGAAAATATGACATTATCACAAGTGACATTAGCAACATTTACATTTCTATCTCTCTATTATACTGCAGATAATAAATATACCGGGTAAACTGTCCCTATACATGGTAAAACTGTTACACAACCTTGGTGGTTTAGCAAACATGCACATGAAAAGGAGTTAGATTTTTTAGTATTTTTAACGTTGCTAATGTCATTTTTCGGTCGGACGGAGAATTTGACGAAAAAGTGGACTAGGTTATCGTGGAATCCGCTATTAGTTCTTGTAGTGTTTGTGGTGTTTTAAAAAAAGTTACAGTGAGTATATTTGTCTGTGGGGTCATATGAATTCTTTTCAGTATTCCGTCATCGTTTTTCACAAACTCTTTTAATGTTGCGTTCAATCGAATGCCTTCTTGTCCGCACCCTGTTACCGTTTATATCTTTCGTTTATTTTGCCATTTACGTTTCCGTTAATATAATAATAATTTTGTTAATATATCTTATGTCACCTCATTCATTTTGACTGTTTCCCGTATGTTGATCTTGTGACCATTTTTGTCGTCCATGAACTAACTCTGGTCAGTACATCACCTTCTAAGCGCTAGTACCATTATAGTGTATTGTTTTTCCCGTGTTCTCACAAATGTGTCACGGAGTAAAATAATTCAGAAAGGTTTGTACAGGCTGTATCAACAAATGCAGACGAAGTCCCACTGCCCTAAAGCTGTGCTCCTCGGCGGGATAATCTGTTCCTGTTTGGTGAGCGAAAGTGAAAGACAGCTTTTGTCACGTCCTCACGTCTTGACGGCGTGTCTAGGGAATATCAGAATGATTCACTCTCAGACAAAACACCAGTCTCCCGAACCAGTCGAAATCTTCACCTAAATACTAGCGCAATCTTGGTTATGTGCACGCTAAGCTGCCGAAAAGTGAAGACCACTCAGACCGATAAACCTCCTGCTGATGTTATCTAACTATTGTGTAATTACAACACATATAAGGGAAGACCCATATCGTTATTGGTAAAATTGAATTCTCTCCATTCAACTATTTTACTGGCGTTTGATTATTGTTATGTTGTGGGTTCATTGATCTTCAAGTCTTGTGTGCGGCAACATGATATGCGTCTATTTTATAACTCCTGTTATTTTTACCACTTTGACAAGAGAAACGGAATTTTAAGTTATGTAAAGCACGAATTATATCAGAATATATTCGAATATAGCTTGTATTTGCAATCATGTTTGTCTTTAATAGTCTAGCAACTATTAGAGAAGTATTTCTTGTTCAGATAGTGAAAGTTCAGAAAATGCAAACCTGATACTTGCTTTCATAACAGAATGATCAATTTCTTTTCCTGTCATAGTGATGCAAACAATGCTAAAGTGGCCCCAATAGAATTATCATTACGATTTCATATAATATTTGATAATATTTCCCAATTACTTGAACTACTACAGAAAGACGTTGTTCATGTTTTTTAGGTATTTCAGTATTTCATTCTTGCAATTTATTAATTCTATTGCAAATCGTTCCCGGTTTAAAACTTACAGAGGCAAAGAAAACTACCGTTACAGGAAAGTGGAGGAAAATCTGGATAAGCCGTTGGAGAAAAAGGCTGAAATGTGCATTTTTCGGTAGCGTAAGTCGCCATTCTAGATTTTAAGTGCTTGCGTCGAGATTAGATGTCGAGAAAACCTGCACTCAAACATCAGTTGATATTGACTCGCAGTCGTTCTCTTGTTGTAAATAAGGATATATTTCCTGTTCTCAAGTAACAGATATCATTATTTGAGATTACAAACATCACCACCCAACCGACAACACTGTACAGAAACGCCTGCATTTATTTTAGCGGTGAACATTTTTAGGCTTAGGGCCACTGACGATGGTAAAGTCGGGGCAAAATTAACATAGCCTATGTGGGATTTTGTCGACGGAGCGATGACGAAAATTGGATGCCATGTCCCAGCGGAAATGTGGACAAATTATTATTACATGTGTAAAATACTGCCAGGTGAGTATCTGAGAATGAAATAGAATTGAATAGCACTAAACGTTCCAGCCATACGGATGTATACTATTCAATCACGTCCATTGTTTTATTCATTTCGCAGATTCAGCATCTCTCCACAATTTGCATTACTGGATACTACCGCTCAGAACTATCGGCATTTTCAATGATCAAGCGCCTTTATGTCATTGTCGTTGATGAAATAGAAGTCCAAATCATTATGGAAGAAGAAAGAAAAACTTTTGAAAACAGCTGACCACCACAAGAAACTAACTAGGATGTTAATTCTGGACAATGGATGTTGAATGGACGTGTGTATTCACATCATTATTGTATGTCGGTGTGAAACTGACCTCACATTTGTCTAAATAAATTAGACAGACCATCTGCGTTGAACGAACCATGTAATAAACTGAGCAGCGTAACTGAGCTAGTCCTTTCTGTACTTCACAGCGTTGGTATTGAATGTTGATATGAACACATGCGTGAGCATGAACAAGAGTCATTTTACCCCTCGACCAAGTTTGACCCTGATGCAATGTCATCCTCATATACGTCCGTATGTCCATCCGCCGTCTCCGATTTCTCTCATCACGATATCTCAAGAATCACTATGACTAAGAATACCAAACTGACATCACACATGCATATGGTCACCGAGAAGAGGCATATTAAAACTCCAGGTCAAACTGTGTCAATTTAAAATGAATTGCTTCTTGCCACCCTATCTCAAAAATGTCTATGCACATGAGCACAAAACTTACTATGCAAATGCATAGACTGGAAGCAGAAGTTTTTCAAAAATCAGTAAGATGGACGTATTTTCCGGGCCACTGGGTCAATTCATCTCCAGTGGCTTATTACCAACATATCCAAAGTATGATTAACTGAACTTTAATTAATTAACTGTTTACTTACCAGATGACGATGATGATAATGATGTCTTGAATTGGCCTATTGCACCCCAAAAATAATGTCACACTGGTAAAATTGCACAATTGGATAGCCTTCAACTTTCACTTGGTGGAAAAATTGTCACTTAGTCGAATGCTATTTCGTCTTCAGCCCGACACAAAGTAAAATAAAGCTGAAAAAGAGGAAAACATTTTATTTTTTTTGTTTTTAGTTTTTTATATATATAAAGGTGGCTTGTAGTGCGTTTGTTAGCTGCATTGGAACGTTAGATCTTTTCAACATGCATGAGAAAGTCAGCAAACGTCCTTGCAATGGTATATCGTGTAGTCCATCCACTGTGACTGGGGACTAACATAGTGTCCAGGTCTATTGATCGCTCCCAGACTGGAGTGTTATGTTTGGCGTAGACGAATTCCACCTGGTTCAGGAGAACTTCACGATGCTGTGATAGCTGTTCACAGGCAAAGACCACATGCTCGAGGGTTTGCGCATCAGTGCCGCAGGTGCAAACTGGAGAATCAGCCAGACCCAACCTGAACATATGTGAATCACATATATATATCTGGTTTCTGCCTCCTTTGGAATTTGCAACTTTTTCCTTTCCCTAGGAATCGCCTGTATAAGGGCATGCAGTGATCTCCCCTTGTCAGAAATATTCCAGCCGCGCTGCCACCTCCTTGCTGAGCACTTCCTAAGGAGCCTCTTTGCAGCCATCATGGATAGTTTTGTTGGGGTGATGTTTACGGCTTCAGCGGCAGCAGCTTTTGCCTGTTGATCCGCTAACTCGTTTCCATTTAGGTCCACATGACCGGCCATCCAATGGATGACTGTCGTTGTAGTTAGGCTCTTGAGGATGGTGATCTTAGACAGAATGGTGTATATCAGGTCTTGATGGATGGGATGCAGCTCAGTCGTCGATACACTGGTTATGGCAGACATGCAGTCGCTGAAAATGTGGACGCCGTCAAAAACATGTGTTTCTCTGTAACGCAGGGAGAAATCTGTTGCCAGCTAGATGGCCTGAAGTTCCCCATGATAACTAGTGCTGAGACTGGAGACAGGCTTATGCAGCATGATGGGTTGTGCTGTTAGACCTTCCACGTAGCAGACTGCCGCGGCCCCACAGGGACCCGGATTTTCTAAAGCTGACCCATCAGTAAAGATGATCATGGCACCTTGTATTTCCTCCAGTTGGTCGAGTGTGTCTGCCCTAGCCCGAAAGGCTTGTTCAGCAGTCCTACTCTTGGATGAGCCGTAGTCGTTGTTTGCTATCCTTACTTCTGGTATGTCATAGTTTAGACGGACAAGTGGTGATATTGGCTGGGTAGATGGTTCGATCTCGGACAACCTCAAATAACCTGGAAGATCTCGCTGAAGCATCTGCAGCTTATGCAGTGGAGTTAGGAGACGGTGATCCCGAAAAACCCTGTCGTCTCTGAGGTTGCATACAAGCGTACGTAGATGATCGCCCGCTGGTTTATGCATAATGCGGATGAATTCTTGCACTAAAACTTCATCGAGTCTGAGTTGGATGGGGGTAGCATGACATAATATATCCAGGGAGCAGAGGGGCGAAGACTGTGGCACTCCGACAGAAGTTTGGATCCAGTCGGAAGTACAGTTGTCTATTTGGTTTCGGACTTCTCTGTTGTCAAGGTAGGAGTTGACGTACAGCAAGAGGCGACCACGAAGACCTGCTTGATAGAGTTTAAAGATCACCGCATCTCGCCAGACAGTGTCGAAAGCACCTTCCAGATCCACAAAGCAAGCGACGGTGTTCTGGTTCTGTTTAAACCCATGGATGACACTAAGCGTGTAGTATAAAAGTGCCTGAGTTAGGCTTCTATCTTTACGGTAGGCATACTGGTATGGGTCAAGTAAGCCATTGTCATCCATCCAGGTACGAAGTCTATAGTCAGCTGTACGTTCGTAGAGTTTTCCAATCACACTTGATAGACTGATTCCTCTGTAAGATGACTTACTTTCTCATCATCATATGTCAGAATGAGTATGACTAAGTACACCAAACTTACATCGCGCATGCACGTGGTCGCGAAACAGAAGCCTATTATAGAGTGAGATCGACCCAGTATTTTGGATCACCGGATCAGATTGTTTCAATTTGACATCATTTTATTATGAGAAGGCTGACTGCCTGAGAGCAGCAAACTTGCAAAGAAAGATTGACCAATTTTGGGGGTCACTGGGACAACGTTGTTTTCTTTGTCACCAATTTTGTTTTTAACCAAATGATTATGAATGAATGAGTATGACCAAGTTTACTGACATTCCACTGAACACATAGGCTTCAGCCAAAATTAGCATTGGAGTTTAATCATCCTCTTGGTACGGTCATATGTCAATCTCTGTCTTTCATTACCACCATGTCTCAAGGATACTTAAATCCCATAGACATATGATCATCGTACAGAAACCTTCTTAAAATTAGACAGATTGACCTATATTTTCTGATTCACTTGGTTAAACTGTAACGTTTCCCCCTTGTTGCCATCAACGGTTTGTTCCACGTGGGCTCTATTTTAATACCGCCAAGGCCAAAGAGTTCTCAGTGCTCTGCACGGCACTGCCTCTTGGTTTGTTCTTCGTCCCACTTTTTCAACTATGTGTGCTGTGCCTGTCGTAGCACGGATTTCTCATTACTGCAGCGAAGCTTTTTTCATTGTTTTCCAGCGGATATGTGCTGAAGTATGAGGGAATCGTGTATTTTATGTTGAAACCAAGGGCATCCGTTAAAAAATTGGAGGCATTCTGGATTCAATCTGTGTAACCATGGGCGGTAATTGTTTCCAAGATGGCCGTCGTGATAATTCATCGATATGTTACTTCGAACAATATCTAATTTACAGTTTCATCTCACTTGAGAATTACGCGAATTAGTTCAAAATTCAATTTGACTGAATTTTATGCGCCCATGGACGAATTTACTCTCATCTAACCTGAGGAGAGGGTGAAATAAGGCCCTCCCTCCCGGCAAACTTTCCATTGCTGCCCAGAAAAGAAGAAGGCGAATGGCCAAAAACAGTATGACCTTTCCGTAAATTTTATTGGAGTCACCTTGAGACTCTTAATCTTGGAAGTAGAGAACCGCGGGGAAATCCTTGATGATAGACATGAGATGTCGCTCCTAAATCACGTGTTTGTTCTCTAGGTGTGCATTCTTCTTGCCTAAATGGACATAACATTTATTTATTTTAGTCAAAAGTAATTATCATACGTTTTATTTATAAATTTTCAGAGAAAAGTTTGAAAAAAAAAAACATTCAGACGAAAAAATTGTCCTATGTTGTTTTGTTGGCCATCTTCCATTTTTCAATTTTTGGTAGATCTTGATCCAGATATATAGTGTAGTAAATTTCAGGGTAACAAATTATTTAAAGAATGAGGGAAGCTTTGAAATCCTTAAAATCACCCAGCAGGGTTAAGATCAAAACCTATATATACTGTTGCCACTATAAATTTTTTTACACTAAAATGCCGGGGAAAGATTGGTAGAATTGTTAAAAACAATTAAATTGTATAATTTATTCGACATACTCATGATACATGGCTGTTGCCTGCACTTTGCATTTGTCATCGTATGATACATGTTTCGGTGAAAATGGCTCCAGCGCGAGCAAATATATATGTTTTTCAGGCATGAAGATGGTGGGTGTATACGTTGTATACGCCCGTCGGTAGACGACGTCATATGCTACGATCACGATTTTCGTCCGTCAATTGGTCTGTATGTTTGTCCGTCTATTAATTTTGTCTTGTAGATGAAATATTCCCAGTCCATATCCTGAATTGGTACGAAACATTGGGCATACGTTATCCATGGTTCAAAGAGGAACCCTGTGTTGAGATCAAAGGTCAAGCTAACTGTGAAAGAAAATACAATAAATCATTGAACATTGGTATGCTTATGTTAAAAGTATAGTTCTGACTCAATGTAGATTATGATGACAAATCTATTGATTTTTACCCCTCTGCCAAGTTTGGCCGAATGGTATTGCCTGCTTGGATCGTCCGTCTGTCTGTTTGTCCCTCATGCTTGTTAACACAATATCACTTGAAGGATGATAGCCAGTGCTTTCTAAATTCGTAAAACATATGCAATTGACGATGGGTCAAAAACTTGGTCACCTGACCTATTGAGACTTCAGGTGGACCTCTGGACCTTTTGAACATATAAAAATTGTCATTGTAATGGGTTTATTAACCGAATATACAATGTTCTCATGCTTACTTTAAAAATTATCCACTTGAGAAAGAAACTACCAAATTTCCAAAACTAATATGCAAACTGATATGAAACTAAGACAGAAAAGAGCCACGGCAAATATTCGCTTATGTTATTTCAGTACGTTCATGGATACAGTTCCACAACATGCAACACAAAATTATATCACCATTTGTCCAGCAGTTGAATATCGTGGCGATCCGGACCAAAAAAAAATTCTACATATATATAATTTATAGATGAGAACATTTCATGGGAGGGCAACGGAATGACAAAAATTGTTACTATGAACCGAAAAGGAACAAAGCGAAATTGGCAATAAGTGTTGTTTCAAGGCCTGTTATAGGCCAATGGGCGAAAAGTCCCGCTTTTGCGAGTCACGCCCATAATCAATATCGTTTCAGCTTTTACCGCTAATGTAGATGCTCAGAGGATTGCAACCGAAACATATTCTCTTTTTATTTGATAAATGCCCATCTACAAGATGTCGACGGTTTGCTTTCCTGACTGATTATATTTGTGTCTATATGTTTTTGCTGTTACAAGAACTGAATATTGCTCGTAAATAGTTGGGACTGGCCACACCCGCTGATACGGAGTTAAGGAATACCTCTGCACATTGCCACAATATACGGTTCGAAATGAGAGCAACACTGAAGGGAAATAATCTATTTAAAGCGAATAAATCCTTTCCAAGATTTACAATTTCAAAAACAATCGGTCCCTCCCAAAATCGAATAAAATCGCAAGACCAGTGGTTGTTGCATTTTACCTCCACCATACTGTCACCAAATCCCCGAAGAATCGGGCTTTGCTGCTTACCTACAGAATAGCGCAAAGATTTGGGGATGATAGAGTAATAATTAAAATGGAAAAAATATTAATTTTCTTTCATTGGATCGAGAGTGAAGACCATTGGTTTGGTCATATTCTAAAAGTCAGCAAACCATTTTTCAGGAAACTATTTCGTGTCCTTTCGAGAAGAGATTCTAGCTGTTTTTCCTCTCTAGGTTACGGTGACATCTCTGTCGACCCGCTGCACTAGTTACCGAAAATTACCGTTGAACTTCTCAGGAAAGATCACCAATTTGCATCGTCTTCTTGCAAAAACAAAAATTCAGGTCTGCAAGCGTTTCTATTTTCGTTATTCCAGCAATTAGCCGAGCCTCCTGAGGAAATCCACCTAACCCGAAGAATCCTCGGATCCGTTTCTCACAAGATCCGATGTTAAAAAGAATCGCTTTAGTAATGCCAATGGCAATCTTGTTTCAATAAATGGCAGATTAATATTACACAAGGCGGACATCTACAAAATACGTCCACCGAACATCGCCTGAAACTCGTAATTGTCTTCGTCTGTAGTTCGTTGACATTTCATTCAGCTTTAGAAGCGAGACTGACCTGGCGGGGCGAACATCCTAAATGCTGATTATTCCATGAAGGATGCCTCTTCCACTCTTTTCACAGCATGTTCGGGCGAGTGTGGGGTTGTGTATATTGCCCAAACGTTCCATCTCCGATAAAACATTTGTGGACTCAGATGAAATTCCAACCATAGACACAGGTGTTAATTTCAGCACAACCCATCTTAACCCCCACGGGCATCAGCAACTTACCTCGAACATGTGTTAACCCCACCTAGCCTCGGGGGGGGGGGGGCGAAATGGCCCTCCTACCAAATTTTCTGCGCTATCTCCGGAACGACAAAAGACGGAGAGCTGGAACTCCGTGCTTTATAGTTTATCATATTGGAGTCATTTTGAGCTTATTTGCATAATTCCCCGAGCAGAGGATCATGGGAAAATTCAAGATGGCGGCCACGTGGGGTTCCAGAAAAGTGATGTTTTTGTCATATTTCTTCAAAATTTCTGCTTTTCCGAGATGAAAAGTGGGCAAAAACTATTTTATTTCACATCACATTAATATTTACTAATTTATCATGCAGTTTTTGCTGAGAAAATCTGACTGAAAAATCGACCAAAAATTACGTTTTTGAGAATGACGTCACTGTGACGTCATCAAAGTGGCAATCTTGGATTTTTTACATTTTCTGGTAGAGCTTGACCCAAGGGAATAGTGTGCTAATTAGGGGGGGAGCATTTCGACCCCCCCCCCCCCACCCCCCGGCCAAAACAGGTCTCAAAAAGCCCAGGCCAGATAGGGTTAAGAACATCATACAACAAGACGCTGTATATGGTCTTCGCCAAAATGGTTAGTGCATCGAGAAAAAAAAATCTCCAGTGTGCCAATACAATTGCTCTATCAATAATCTAGCAAAATCCAGGGAACGTCACTGCTAATCGAGATGACATTTCTCTTGACTAATTAAACATGGTTTTCTTTTCGCATTTACTAACTCTTTGTGAATTCATTGTGCCCGCTCGTTTGTATAATGTATCAAGTCTGTATCGAAAGTAACTGTTCTACGTATGGCTGCATACAGAATTTGCAGCTAAAAATCGGAATATTTTTCGATATGTCTACAACCATAGCTTCCGTGTGCATCGGGTTTATAGAGCAAAAACACATTTTCTCTGAGCGTGTTATCATGGAGATGAAATCTGAGGATTTAGCATGATCGGCAATGGTTCCAAAAACTGGATCGGATGGACATTCACTGGTTTTCGAGTTCAGCATTCCTGTGTTTCTTTGTTATGGTGAGCATATGGTCAAGCGTTGATCGAGTCCCAAACATGAAGCCCACCTGCAGTAATTTGTATTTTGATAATGAGTATAAGTTCATAATATCCCTAGAAGTGTTTTCCATCTCTCACACGTAAACCACCAACTCCTTGTTGTGAAATGCAAACCCTTCAACCACATTCAGGAGGAACGAAAATGAAATCTGCGCTCGACATCAACCGCTGTTTGAAAATGCTTTCTTGTCTTGTACACATTCGACGCCACTTGTGATAACGCTCGACTTTATCATTGTTCTTCTCTAATGTCATAATTTTATGTTCTTTGGAACAACCTTGGTGGCGGAAAGTGCCCTCCAGGCCAGGTAGTGTTAATCCTTCTGAACAGTGTTAACTTTCAATATGCACTTTTAATACAGACACTACTGATTTTAATTTGTATTATTTCAGGATTATTAAAATATAAGTTTACAACTGTCTCCGAATCAGGCGAACAAATCCTGTCATTATGTCACACATATAGGATTACAACACATATAAGGGAAGTGGGAAAAGGTACCGACATACTGACAGAGTCACATGACCTCACAGTATAGTCTTCCGGTTAACCTTTTCTAAAGCACATACCAATAATCTAACGATTCGTGATACGTGCTGTATCTCAGGTACGCTTTTATTGTACCTGTTCATGTGGCAACTTGAATGATATGACCACACGCCCCCTAGCACCGGCATAAGCGGTATTAGATACAAATCTAGAGAGCTATGATGGAAATGCTCTGACAACTCGTATATTGGTAATTGGTGAGCTGTTTCGCTGTGACAACTCGCACACTGGGGATTGGTGAGCTGTATCGTCGTCAGATGAAAACGACGGCATTTAACACAAAGGAGGCTGAATTTCAGGAATTTTTGCGTGTTGTTCAGACAGTGGATATTTAATGTTATACTGTTGCCCTACCTCTGCTTTTTCCCTGTACAGAGAAAATTGAACGTTCACCAGATAACCTAATTAAAGTGTTGACCTGTTCCTGGATGGAGTGTTGTTAAAGTCTTAGTTTCCAGATCGAAAAACGTTATCCGGGGGGCTTAAACTTCCCGTTTTCAGTCACTCTACATGGTTAAGATAATCATTCTAAAGTTTGTTTTCGTCTTGGGTCGCTCTACCGGACTTCATAATTATCCTGGGGACGTTTCAATGCTTTCGGTCAAACAAGTTTGTCGATCCTCTACGACCGATAGATATCTCTTTTAATTTTCGCGTCACTCTGCAGGGCCACATAGCTATGCTAACGAAATTTAAATAAATTCGTCAAATTCCTTAAGCTACAAAATATACTAGTGCTATAGCGAAGGATCGGTGACAACGCCGTTTTAAAAAGCCAGAAATGCACAATTATGCTAATCTGAAAAGGAAAACTTATAGATCATAGATCATGTTACGGCTATTGTTTGACCATGACAAAAAAAGATAGGATTTTGAAAAACTATCTGTGTATAAATGATCAACATGCAGAGGACCATGGCCTGTAGAGTTAGAAAAAATCTAACACGTGAGTTACATTTGATGGGATCATAGCAGATAGAGTGACTGTTTTACCATTAGCTGATCAACAAAGACAAAGACTGCCAAGCAATATCCGGGCCGAAAGGTTGTATCCTCATGAAACGAAACAGGGAATTTATTATATATAAAAATGAACTATGAGCTCTGCATTTTTGACTGATCTTTGCTGTTTACACGAGAAGTCACTTCAATGGATGGGCAATGTATATATGTATATCAATAGTGGAAATATACGAAGGGACCGATTTACTGCTACCGAAGATCATCGAGAAGTTGCGAATGAGCCGATTATCATGACAGTACCTGTGAAGAAACTTCTCTGAGATATGCTAACAGATTAACATGTCAGCAATACTGCCTATACTTTCTGCGTTATTGTGTTAAACCATTATGCTCTTTGAAAAGCTTAGTAAAGTAGAAATGCGCATCACAGACATGTCATTGTTTTTACAATTTTTTACTGTTTCCAAACTTCTATCTTCAACTTTGACGTTTACTCGTAATTTCAATGTATATGAATATATGCATATGACTGCATATGTTTATATTCGAGGGACATCGTATCTTATCTGTATGAGAACGTAAGCGGCTGAAGTTCCACATTGTTGTATTGATTGTAAGGAGAGGTGTATGTTAGGCAAGACAGGCGAATCGATAGATCATTTTCATGGAAATTATCAGGTTTCATCTTCTCAGTTTTGTTCAACAAAGATGAAAATAGTATTTTCGTTACTTTGGAATTACACAATCTTAGTTTAGCACAAATTCTAGTGCTGAAAATTGCTCGAGTCCCGTGCGGTGCTTGAACCAGCGATCCCCAGATTAAGGCACCAAATCGCCAGCACTATTTGTCGGCGACCTAAACCACTCTGCCAACGGACCTCCCACAAAAACAGGATGTAGCAGACGGTAGTCTTGAAAACGAACATACAGTACCCCTCTGAAGACCGTAATGACACAGCTCCCATAGCTGAATGCGTAGGAAGATATATTTTATGTCATTTCAAGATGAAAATATCAAATAATCATTTTCACGATTCCCGTAAAGAGTGAGATAATGCCGTCAAAAGTCTTGGCTTGTGCGGCCTATCTTTGTTGTATAGGATGCCATTTCCGTTTTCCCGTTTTAGGCCAACTGTTCGCGAAGATCAGAAAATCACAGTTAGCTCAGCATGCAAACGCTAATGAATATTTTTCTATTGTTCTACGAATCCGCGAGTACTTCTGCAATGGAAACTTTTTGTGCGAGATATAAGAGAATGATATACGACATTACCCCTCATGATCATGGGAAGTTTGCCTGTTTCTTATGATAGTATTTGTTAATACATTTTATCTTCTGGTTTAGAAGAGCAGTCTCTCATTTCCAGTTATAAAGCATTCGCAGATTATTAAGTTGGAGACACGCTTTTTAGACATTTTACTTTGCCTGTATCTATCGATGAACAGCCTACACCCTCGGCCCGATTCTGGAAGTGCTAGATGAACAAGCGCTGGATGAGCGCAAAGACCTCCGTCGAGGCAACAGGGTCTCCGTAGAGGAATACTTAACTCGGGTCCCTACTGATAAGCTTGAACAGCTATAAACTAGAACTACAAAATAACAAACATAATAAATCAATGAAATATAGACAAAAACAACAAATCATAAACAAGACAATAACTACAGTGGTTTGGGTGATGTAGGGACATTTTAATTAATTCTGCCGCAAAGGCCGCCTGCAATACCGCAGCAAGGATACATATGTCGCAAAGCGACATGCACTAGTTAAAATTCAAACTAAAATATTCAAATCAAATCTCTCCAAACCATCCAAACCACCGTAGCCTGAGCTCGGGCCGCGGGGGCCGGGTCCATATATCTAAAATACGAGTCACTGCGCCAGTCCCCTTGCAATTTAATCAAGTCAGGTGAAATGCCACACTGAAGATCCAATGACGCGCCGGCTCGCCGGAACTGTCCGGAATACTTGGAAGGATCCAATCCCGCAAGGGAAAGAAGGACTTTTAAGCGTTTGATGAAAACTGGGTATGTTAGAGCTTTGGGCGCGGACACACCGAAATACATGAAAGCCGGCGAGGTCTCGGCAGCCGGGGTCAGTTTAAAAGAGAGTAATGTGGCACAGGAGGGGAAAAGTGGGGAGCGTGGGATGTGGGGGATCGGAATTTCAAATACACGTTCTTTAAATTGAACCGTTTTAGACCATCGGACTCGAATTACGGCTCCATGGGTGGTAAACTTGAAATCCCCGCGACACAAATGTAACTCTGGGTTAAAAGTCAGAGGGGACATGATTAGAAGGTTCGATTTCCTGAAAAAGGTGAAAAATGCAACTAAACACACTGCCCAGACTGTAAGATCAAAAGTACTGGATAAATCCAACCAGAAAAACAATTTATATAAAATATCTAATGTGATAGGAAGTTTAGGGCAGACGCTATCTCCGAGTCCGCGACGGATACCTTTCAATAAACTAGATATATACCAAGAATTGCTCAGTGGATCAGAATAACCATATTCCCGGTGAATAAGCTTAACAATGTTCAGGTATTGTAATACAGATGAATAAGAGAGTTTCCGTGCCAAGTAGACTATATATCTAGCTAAATTTTCCCTGGATATAGGAGCCATGGCAATGTCAAGACGCGCACAGAACTGTTGAAATGACTTGTAATGGGACCGATAAGTCTTTTTCGTGGAATCAGCAAATACCAAACTCCGATATGTGGTTACTTCCTTGTCCAAGGCCTGTCGCAGATCCAGTGTCCCTGGGGAAGACAGAAGCAAGTGTCTGAATTGTAACATGATGAATTAGGTTAACAGGTTGGGGCAGGTAAGATTTTAACAGTTCCAGCTTTCCCGGTTCGTGGATCCTAGACGCACTATCGGCCAAAGTGTTTCTAAAGCCGGAGATGTGACGCGCAGTAATTCGAAAGTTAAAGATTGCGGACAACCAGAACAAATGTCTTAACGCTGCCATTACATACGGCTGCTTTGCTGTGCCCTTGTTGATCATGCCAACCGTTGCCGTATTGTTAGAGAGCACCACAATACGTTTGTTGGCATATGACGTGGCCCAGCGCATGGCTGCTAAGACAACCGCCATAGTTTCTTTAAAATTAATATGAAGTGAACGAGCCTTGGGCATGTCGTGTTCAAAGTTTACATGAAACCAGTCGTTCATGAAAAATCCCCCAGCTGCAATATTACATGCGTCCGTATAAACACAAGATATGGGAGTGTTGTCCAGAATTGCAGATCTCCCATTAAATACACTAATGAATGAAGCCCACCACTTCAAGTCTCCGTGAATTTCGCCACATAATTTAAGCTTGTGATGCCAGTGCCGCAAAGAATTAAGCCTGTTGATTAACCGGCGCAGGTAAGTCCTACCTCCATACACAACTCCAGCCGCCCAATTCAATTTACCCACCAGGGATTGCAGTTGCCGTTTGGAAACACGTTGTTTCCGTGTAAAATCGTCCAAAGTCTGCCGCAGATTCGCAAGTTTGTCGTCGGATAGAGCTAAAGTCATAGTGCGAGAATCAAGTTCGATACCGAGGAATGTCAGACACTGTGTCGGATCCTCCACTTTTTTTCCAGTTGATGCAGAAGCCCAATTTCCGTAATAATCGCACTAAAATGCCTAACACGCGTGTGCAATCCTCGAAAGAAGAAAAACAGATGAAGAAGTCGTCCAGGTAAACCACGAGATTAGATGAAAAACCTCTACGTATCATCATACGCCGCCCCGCTTGAGTTAAACGATGGAAGATACTGGGAGCAAGGCGAGACCCGAACAATAACTTTGTATCCCGAAGGTAGATGGGTGAGCCGTTGATCTCCCATTTTAACCCAGTAGCCTTCTGACTGGCTTCACTGATGGGAACAGATCTATAAGCAGACTTTAGGTCCACCTTAGCCATATAGCAGTTCGGTGTCATTAACTTTGCTGCATCGTCAACAGATTGGTATTTAACTGAGTCAAGTTCCGATACGTAGCTATTGACAGAAAAACAGGTCGGCCTGCTGCAATCATGGATTAGCCGGACATCTCCGTCGGGTTTGGGAATAGCTCCCAGTGCGCTGACAACAGTTGGACGCACAGATGAGGGAACGTAATTTCCTTGTTCTATTTCGCTTAGCACCTTAGCATGAACTTTCGAAAAATCGGGATTTTTTGGAGATGCCGAAGGGTGATTGTTTACTTCCACAGGAACCAGTTTAGATTCTGGAGGGATAATGTCAAAACCGTTCTTTATTCCCGATAAAATAAAGTCCCTGTCTGGATCGTCACTGAGTTCCTCTTCCCAGGCCTCGTAACAAGAGACCTGGGACGGGTTGTATATTCAGTTTTTTAACGCTTCATGTGAAGTGGCGGAGTGCGATTGGGAACAGCTCGGCACCGAGCACGCGTGCACAAATTTACAGTCTGTGTAACTGCAACCAGCTCGCGAGTTGAACTTCATGCAAATCTCCTTACCGTCCGGGGTTTTTGGACCGGATCCTCTCGTTTGACGTCGAGCAGAAGCACTAGAGCTAGCCGGATGATAATTATCTGACAGCTTCTTTGCACGAAGATGAACTAGTTGTAAATGGGATATATCCGTCCCCCAACGAAATCTATGCTGGTGTTGCAGACGACGGTATTCACGGGCGTATGTCCAAACGCTCCCGTAGTCATAGCGCTGACTCAACTGTAGAATTCTGGTTGTGTATGACAGGTAGTCGAGTATAGTAACCGAGTGGAGGTAACCGCTCGCGAGCAATCGATGGAAAATTGCGAGGTTGGCAAGAGACCACTGTGCTAAACTCAGAGTTTCTAGTTTAGGTTTTCTTGCGCCCGAGCGTAAAATCACTTGCGTACCATCCTGATCGGATATCACGTGATCTTCGTTTGCGAAACCGCCAGAAAACTCCACAAAGTCGATGATATCAAGGTGACCATTCTTTTGTTTGGACTGCTGGCCGATGTTTGTTAAATATATTTGGGGGTTCATCCAGCTAAGTTGTTGTGGTATTGTATTATCGCCCGGTAAGACGTTTGAGGTCTTCGCCATGTTGAATGTAAGTGGATCAAGTGGGGGAATGGAAGAAAAAGCCAGCCTACCCGCATGGTTTCCATTGCACCCCATCGTCGGGTTGTGATATGCGTTCGGTGCCGCTGTGGGGAGTTGGCCGGGTTGATTATTCTGCAAATCTCGAAGTACTGTTGCCACAAAGGGGTCTGTGTCGACTTGGCCGTGTGTCTCACTTGTCGGTTGGGCTGGGGTGTCGCCGAGTCCTGGGCTATGTGTGTCGTGATCTGAGGGGTTTTCACTCCTCCGCATCTCTGTCGGTAAATGACCCGAAATTCCTCCAGCGGTAGACATGCCCCGTTGGCCTAGTGCATGCAAAATCAGTTTTTGTTGACCGCGAGATATCTTTGTGACCTCGAAGTCATCTTCCGTTAGGAGATTCAGGGCCTCGGTGGAACTGAATCCATGCTTAATCAGTTGCTTGATAGCATCTTCGTCGATCTTATGTGATTCACCCCACTGGTGGACGGAGAATACGTTGCCTTGTTCCTCCTGCTCGCCTGCCATGGCGATATCCATTAAAAATAAATGGGGGTAAAGTTGAGATGCCAAGATGCGGCCGCACGCTATAGCAGTTTGCAGACGAATGAAGACATTTTAAGATAACAAGGTATGTCTACGTTATCGCCTCTTGTGTATCGCCAGAGCGCTAAGAGGATTACGCCATTAGGTAATGTGTATACCCAGGTGACCTCCTGTGGCGCGTGTCACAGACAGAAAAGATGACAGGGCAGCTAGATAACCTCCGCTCCCATGCTAAATCAAGATTAACTGATGTCAATCTATACCATCACTGAGTATCATAGGGCCGGATGCCATGCTCAATTTTGCATTTGTTGGAAGTTAACTTCACCAATGGTAATTAACCTGGGGTTGAGGGTTCCCCACTAGCATGTCCAGCCAGGGATGTGGAAGTCACATTCCCAGCAAATAATTTTTGTCTGATTTGACGTGCTTGAAATATTGGGGTATGGAATAGAGTATAATGATGGAAAACCTGGAATACTGCTTGAGACATTCATATTGAATGGTGATGGCTGATGAGAATATTGCCCATATGGAACAAATGGTTGGATTAAAGCAAATAAAAAGTTCATGTTAATCATAAACAACATACAATTAATACTACTATCAAATAATTATGTTTATTCCTTGTCGACATCAATATATTACAGACAATATTATGACTGAATCATGGTATAAAGAGATATTCAAGGGTATATATGTCTACAATAAACTGACCCATGAGACCCATGATGCTTATTATATTATGTTGTAAAACTTCACTTGCTAATCTCGATTATGTTGCTTATTGTGAAAATAAATGAAGTTATGAAATAAATAGCCCAACACCACATAGCCCGAAATCACATGAGTCGTGGGTTCCCCATATGACAATTATTTGTCGGGAGATTTCACGTTGCTCTACTAGACCTCCGTCTGATCGACGGAGGTGAAAATAGGTTGTGAGGATGGTTCAACAATCAGCACTTGAACTATATATTATCTCGCATGCAACAAAACCCCATCTTTCAATGCTAAAAGAAATTGTCACTAGATCAGAATCAAGCATAATACAGTGGTCACAAATGAATAGGATGACCAAATGAATTTTAGTAAAACGATTATTGCATCGGAACTGAGGGACGTATTTTCCCACAGCCTGTGTACTAGATGGAACTGAATTATAGAGTAAACGGGATCTCCAGCTTTCGGAAAATTGTTCTGAGATGCCTGTTTCTAACCGATTTTAGCCCACTAGACGTCAATTCCTCACAACAAAGGATTCTTCTACTTCAAGGATGTCCATTATGCTACACTAGAGTGACAGCTATCGGTAAGGGCCTAATGTCAGCCAATCCGCTAATGGGTTCCACCTAAATAATGATCTTGTTCTTTTAGATATCACGGTTAGGAGTCGCTTCACTCAGTCACTCAGACAGTGTGTAATTCACAATTTCTTTCATTCATCTTTGATTGTCGAGGACTTCTCGGGAGAGTATGGTTGTCTCCCTTGAACTCTACAATGTCTATTTCTTTTTCGTAAAACAGCCGTACAGAAATTTCATCTACTTGTGATTGTCGATGCGGAAATTCCGAACGGAAAACGGGCGTCTTATGTTTTTTCCGGGTCTCGAGCTCATTCGAGTACATATCGCTTGTGGTTATGTGCCTGGGAGCATAATCTGTTTCTGACCTAATTGCAATGTACAGACAAGACTCCGTCGCATCTCACACCTCTTCATCTGATCAAAGGTCGAGTAATGACTCTTCAGACTAAAGTGTACCATTTATGTGGAGTTCTCGTCTAACCGCTGCTTACACATCGGTACCATAGTCGAACAATCTGATGACGAATTGTCGACGAATAATTGCATGTCCTCTTCGATGTTTCACGCTTAATCAACAGATCCGCCGGCATCTGAAGGGCCTACGAACTCGATACACGATAATTCCACTGTACATGTACATTGTACATACAGTGAAAATGGTCTGCCTAGTGTATAGGGGTCGTCACATGAAGGGCACATCCATAAACACATTCGAATATACGTTGGATGTCATATGCATCT